>CM024194.1:61091147-61111706 GCA_013435755.1 Amphilophus citrinellus | reverse complement strand
ATTTACCACAGAAGCTCTGATGTGCCGGAATGGGCTGCAGTATCCACAGCCCTCTCTTCTGAGCCTCATTTTGTGCAGCTGTGGAGAACAAAATCAACAGGTTAACACAAACCGTGCAGCCCCTGCCTTTGTCAGGCTCTGCTTCACTCTGGTTGTGTTAAAACTTGTAACGTCTCTTTCAGCATTTCTGTCACTGCTGAGCTGCATACCACACCAAGGTCAGGACCTCCTTCTTTTGAATCTGTGAAACGCTCACTAAGATTACTAATTTACTCACTAATATGACCCAGCTTGATGTTTTCACTTTGTATCTGCTGAAAGAGAAATTAGGACTCGAACCCTTTTCTCACCATCATGTCTTAGGTTTTACTTTTCGCATTAAAAGGAATCAAAATTTTTGCCGATGAAAAGCAAAAAAACTAAGAACTAAGAACTTTTTCGCTCTCATGAACTCAAAACACAATAATTATTTAAGGTCCGACCAAAGTAAATGATCATTCTTTAGCTGTTGACATTTAGTGATCATTAATCTGTCACAAATAAGTTCATGAATTTCTTTTATGTGTAAGAAGATTCATTAAGTTGTGTAGTTTTTTTACAAACAACAAAGTCTTACCATATTTGATTGTAAACCCTCACAGCTCGTCTGACTGTGAGTCCCAGCAGCTCTCAGTTCTTTATTAGAGACCTGTGTGTCTCTGAGCTGTGAGGTACGGACATCTCTGGCTGGATGGACTCTGAGGAGGAACACAAGCATCAACAGAGAACTCAGTGTGGACAGGGTGGGGAGCCAATTCCAGCCAAGTCCTTCACTGTAACATCAGCAAACAGATGAATCAACAGTGGGAGTTTACGGTGTGAGTCCAAAGAGGGTTGCCATCAGGAACATGGTTTAATTCTCACAGTCTCTGGTAAGCTGAGTGTGTGGAGTTAGTGTTGATGAAGCTGTGGTGTAAATGGATGAAATGCTGTATTTTGGTCTCTGTGTTGAGGTGGACATGATCCTGCAGAGTCCTGTCCTCCCTGTGTGGAGGGAGAATGACCGTCACTTCTGCTCTGTCAAACAAGAACCCTCCTCCATCCCTCCAGCTGCATGTTGCTATAAAGATGGCGCCCTCATCAAGGAAGCAGCCAGACATGTCACGGACCATCCGAGCGATTTGCCAGTTCTGATGAAGGCCTCTCAGGGTGACATCATCGGTCATGGAGAGTCTCATCCAGCGGATCACTGTCACAGGTGCACACTCACCTGTCTGTGATTTTCTGCAGTTTTCACAACATTCACAATGTGACCATAACTAATGACTGTATGTGCTTTATTGTAGAGAGACACACACCACAACAAAACAACAACCCACACCTCCACCTAACACACCCAACCTACTCCACACCCCTTCATGCCTTCTCCCATGATTGGTGCCTGTTGGATCATCCTGTGTTGTGGTTCTATGGTGTTAACGGTTCTGTGGGTGAGACGATGTGTTCACAGGAAACCTGAAGGTGAGACTCAGAATTATTATCGTAGTAAATTCTCTGAATAATTTGTAACTCGTCTAAAAACGTGTTCAATATTTTTCTTAAGTCTTCATTAAGATTACTGCACTAAATCACATCGGTCTTCATTTTGGTTCATTTCAGCTGACCGGGGAAAAGTTGGAGATGGCATCACATACAGTGACCTCACAATATTACATCACCAACAGCAGCCAATCAAACAAAGTGCCGGTAGTGTGTTTATGTGTGTATGTGCAGTATATGTTTGTATGCAACTTAAGAATAAAGGTAACGCTCAGTGTTTCCTGAGGAAGGTCAGTGAGTTCATTTACAGAGCTAATCAATCAATCTGTGTATTATTTACACCTGTAATGATTGAAGCCTCAGCTGGGCTCAGACCAGAGACTGTGTGCAAAGAAACCAATGTGTAATGTTACACTCTGTCTCTGGCATTTGGTGTCAGTGTTTTGCTTGTCCTCCTCCAGGCTGGATGAGCTGGTGAAGTGGGTGGGGAGAGGGGGGTCTGGGCTTCTCTGCTTAGCTGCTGCCCCCATGACCCAGCCCTGGATGAGTGAAAAAGATGGATGGATGGATGGTTATTGTTTTGGCCACTGTCATCTTGTTTGTTTGAGCCACCATACTCATTTTTGGGAGAGGGGGTGGAGTGCTAAGATGTCAGCTAATGCTATGTAGCGTGCAGATACAGAGTATATGGTGCATCACACAGACAGATACCTGATAATTACTGCTCACTAACATCCAAATAAAATCTGACTTAAAAAAGTGGAGCACAATGAACAAGTTCATTTCTACTGTAAAGTTCATCATTTTAGCCTGAGGGTATGATTCACTTTTGAAGCCTCCAGTGGACATTAGTGGAACTGCAGTTTTCCTGGCTGTTCTGTTAACTTCCTCGTTACCACGCTGAGACTTTGTGTATGTTAAATCTCTCCCTGGTGTCTTTGATCTGGTGCCCAAACTTTGTTATTATAACTTAATTGTGCTTCCAAAATAAGGCAAAATTATCATCAGTTTTTGGTCAAATTTTTTCAGGCTCCTATCTTTTATATTGTGCATTATTAAACTGTATTCTGTAAGCAGTAAAGTGTGGCTCAGTTTGGAGTGATGTGGGGTTGTTTAGGGCGAGAGGTAGTATTTTGGACCAGTTACAAGCATGCGAGAGACAACAGATTAATACAAACGTCTGCGTCTGTGCATGTAAGCATTCACATAAACAACCACATCCAAAATATAACCTACATTTGATGTTTAAAAACTTCATGCACAGACAGATTTTTAGGACTTCAAAGCAACATAAATATTACCACAGAGTAGAATTTGGTATGATGTGAGGAAAAAAAAAATACCATGCTCACCAAAATGAGAGCATAACTGATGCAAGTACAGCCAAAAAAAAAAAAAAAAAAAAACAGGACCAAGAACGGTGCCCTTCAGGTTCACCACAGCAGGTGAATAAATCCTCTTGAAATAGCCGTTGTTTGGATTTGACCCTAAAATTTTTTATTGTGCATGCTCAGTGACACCAGTGAACAGGATGCTGTGTTTACAGTTCAACATGTTTTCCATTATTATGAAATGGGACTGATGTCTACAATAAGAATATTAATTCTTGTGTGTTGCCTGCACTCATTTCCTTCATTGACTTCTAAGAAATTGTGCAGAATCCAGACTTTACTTCACAGACCGCACAGACTCTTTGTTGGACAACATTTTGTTACTTTCCACTACTACTTTACTGTAGTTGTACTGCGGTTGCAGAAGGCAGTTGTTCATTGCACGCTGGACTGTTTGTCTCTTAGCTCGAGGTTAGTCTGTTAACAGAAGCTAGCAGCTCTGTGGTCGCTCAGTTTCCTGTTCCTGATGAAAACACTTCCGCTGCTCAGGTTTACTGCAGTGCTGTTAAGAAAAGGAAACAAATGTAAATGAACGTAAATTCAAACATCAGTGAAAGCCTCAGCACTGTTTACCTATATGCCAGTTTTGGGTTTTAGTTTCATGTAGTTAATCATTTTGTAGTTTTCTTCACACACTTACATGTTAACCAGCTGAAACATTTCCCTGCAGTTTCAGGAACTGACTGACTGGTCAGTTAGTTCACATACAGCCTTTGGTATCAGTTCAGTTTTTGTTTTTCACTGCAGTCCCAGTAGAAGAAATAAAACTGTTCAGGGTCTGACTGTTTCCCATGGCAGTCAGTTTTCACAGGAATTAGAGGGTAAGCAGCATCAAATGCGCTTGATTAACTATAAAAGCAGAGGTTTGGGCAGTTTGCTTGTCTGGAGATTCAGGTGTGTTAATACAATGCTAGATTTGATGAGTGGCCATCACATCCAATTCAGCCAAAGGTCAGACTGCAATGCTCAGAGAAACTGCAAGGAAAGCAAGAGCTACATCTCAGCCTCTACAGTCTCAGTTCACATGTCAAATGTTAAAGTTCATGACAGTACAATTAGAAAACGATAGGTTGATGCTTTGGGCTTGTTTTTCAGCCCTGAGCAGCTTGCAATCATTTGATTGACCACGAACTGACTGGCTGAAGAGAATCAAAGTGTAGCAGCAATCTTTGGACCTTCTTTGCTTCTTCAGCAGGATGTAAAGTTTCTGACTCTTCTACGAGGCAGCGAGTAATCAAAACCAGATGGATGTAAAAAGCAAAAAGGGTTACTCC
Organism: Amphilophus citrinellus; assembly: GCA_013435755.1. Classification (NCBI taxonomy): domain Eukaryota; kingdom Metazoa; phylum Chordata; class Actinopteri; order Cichliformes; family Cichlidae; genus Amphilophus; species Amphilophus citrinellus. Next base: position 61,107,523 of record CM024194.1, on the reverse strand, counting down.
ATGCAAACCTAATAGCTACAACTCACGATGTCTTCTGTCGGAGTGTGTCAGTGGTTGGATGTTAAGTATGCACAATGTTGCATAGTGCACAAACTAAGAAGCCAGTGGAAAGCCAAATAAAACAAATAACCATGGTGCTGAATGGATGTATTTTTTTTGTGTGTATTTTAATAGTTAATTTCATTTATTAATAGTGCTGTATGTTTTAAACTCTGCATTAAAACCACAGCAGCTGCTTCACCCTGTTTCCACTGAATTCATGTGTGCAGGTAAAGAGTTATTTCCATTCACATTGCTGACAGCAGTGTGACAGTGGGTCTGTTTATGGTGAAATGTGTGTTTTCTTCTGCTGTTAATGATAAGGCCAGTGAAACTGGGGGTGTTTGTGCAAAACAGGAAATGCGACCACAGAGCTTCTGAAACCCTCTGACAGTTACTTAGAAATCTGCCTTGGAAATGAAAACACTCGTCCTTTATTAGACTTCCTGTGACGTACTCCTATGATGTCCTCTGCATCTGTTTGTTGTGCAGAGAGTGATCCTCAGCAGCTGTAGCAGGGCTAACTCTGCAGTGCAGTGAAAGCTCAGCTACACCTCATAAATCCTCTCTCATTCTCACCAGTGTGACAAGTTAAAATAAGAAGAAACGGGTCCTCTATTGCAATAAAATGCATGAGTTCATACAGTTATGACAGAATTTATGAGATGAGTTTAAGAATTGTTTAAAAACAGTAAAAAATCATCTGGTTAAAACAAGGATTAAAAAGCTAAACTGAGTACTTGTCATTCTTCATTGTTACACATTAAGGTACAATGGTATTATCAGTGATCTGGTCTGCAACTATTAGCCCGAGATTATTGCTTTGGTCTCCATCCGTCTTAGAGAAATGAACTTCCAGACAACAGAGCATTTTAATGGAGCTGAAATCATCTGGACCATTCTGTTTGTTTGGACCTGCAGTTCAGCGTCAGCACAGGAAGCAGTGTGAGAGTCTAAGAGCTCAGACTGCCATGAAGGAGGTCAGGGTTCACTGCCTTCCTGTTTTTTCTTTAAGTGAAGAACCTTTCAGTCAAAAGCATCTTCAGATCTTTGGGGCAGCACTGCACACACAGAATAACAGATATGAATATGTTACCTTTTGGAAACAGTTCTTCCACTCATATTGTGTGAGTGCAGCTCAGTGATGTGTTTTTGAGTCAGTCTCAGCGCTCTGAGATTGTTTTCTTTGATATAAGCTACCAAATGATACACTTCCTGGTGGGTCTCTTTCACATTAAAAGCTTGTGTGGCAGTTTGGTTACAAAACTTTTATTGTGAAACTCAGAGAGGAGTTTTATCCAGGTCACTTTGATGTTGTGGTACATGATTTTATATTATTGTAACTGTGGGTCTGATAGAGTTGATAGAGTTATTAACACTTCCTCTCTCTGTCAGTGTGCTGCATGGAAACAGGCCCAGTTTGAACTGTGTGTGTTTGTGTTTCCTACCAGAGCCAGAGGTCGTCTACTCCTCACTGATGTAACCCCCCAGTCCAACCACTGGAATCCAGCTGCTGGTCTCTAACTGGTCCATCCAGGCCCTCAGACCTGAGGACATTCACTAATAAAACAGATTTGTATATATTGTAAATATTGTTATCATGCTGCCGTCTCCACAGCAGTGTTCTGCTTTCTCTGCAGGATCAATAAACTTGTTGTTGTTGTTCTTGTGTGGGTCTGTGGGTTTCATAAAGATATATGATGGAAAATGTGAGTGGTTGTGCCTAACTGATGTGCACCTCTCTTCAGAGCAGATATCAAAGATAAATGAAACCGCAGCTGCAGACTGAAAGCAGCAGGAACATCGTTCAGTGGTCGGAAACTTTCAGAGACTTTGTTTTTCTGTCTATGGTTCAGGGTCTGTGGTGCTTCTTCAGGGCCCAGAAAGGAAATGATGACATGTGACATCATTTCCTTTCTGGGGCCTGAAGAAAGGAAATGATGACATGTGACATCATCCTCATTCAGGCTGAGAGGAGTTGGAGGCGTCCAGCGTCTCACTAAGTTATTGAGTTACGTTGTTGCAGGGATCCAGTGTGATGGTAACTCTGTGTGGATTTGGAGCTCTGATGAAGAGCTCAGCCTCTCTGTCACCAGCAGGAGGGTTCGTGTTTAAAGGTTATCATGACCTTTAACCTCTGCTTCATGAATAATGAGCTCAGCAGCAACTCACCATTCAGACAAATGTAGGAGAGTCCCAGTCTGTGTCGACCACAGCAGCAGTTTGGCTCTCAGTTTGGATCCATGTGGTTCTTCAGTTCTGTCTGTAGTTCTGTTTATTGGACCTGATTCACTGCAGTCAAAGAAAGAGGTCAAACTTTCATTGTGCGTGCACCTGTGTGAGCTTCAGGGGTTTGTAAAGGATGAATGCTGCACAGTTTGAAACACAGAACAAATTTTTGTCTACTAAAAACTTTGTAATTTTTGTGTCTGCAGCATGTTTGTTATTGCAGGTCTGATCATAAAGCCCCCCCCCCCCCAGTAAAGTGTATTTACAATATATGTAACACGAACACACCTGCAGCTCACATGGATTATGAGAAATGAGAGGACAGAAAGACGTGGTTATTTCTGCTAATCTGGTATTATGACAGTAGCCACAGGCTCTCCCTGCTACCATCCTATGGTAGAAACACTGTGGTGCTGCCATCTACTGGCTCAGGGTTGCTCCAACAGCTGCACTCTGAGCTGGACAGCAGATCTGCTCATAAATAAGTGAATCAAAACAAATCAAACCCCATCTTTAAAAGCAGGACAGTAACTTTCATTCAGGTAATTGTGGTCAAACGTTAGCGACCATCAGCTGTACTGTAAAAGGCTTCAGCTGCACTCAGACAGAAGCAGTTATTGCCCACGCCTCAGCAGCTCACAGTGGATTTGCTGGAAGTGAAAGGAGCAGCAGTATGAACCGGATCCAGTCCACGCCCTCCCCCACCCTCTCCCGCCATCCTCTCTCTTCCTTCAGGATGATCATCAGGCTCCAGTCATTTCCCAGCTCATCCAGGTCAGATCCGGTCATAATGGATTTATTTTCCTGACACGATCTGCATTCTTTAAGCAAAATGTCTCATCCTCCCAAAACTGAAATATTTGAAACCTATAAAGCTCAGACCTTCATGATAACATGTTTGCCTTTATTAGTAACATTTTTATCTTCACTTTCTGTCTCCTGCAGTTTGTTTGTCAGGCTGCAGCTGAATAATTGGATTTTATAACTCAAATGTAAAATTAGGATTCAGCTTCATCTGATGGAGATTCAAGTTGTGTAAATGATGACAGCAGATATTATAAAAGAAATGATATAATTGATAACAAACTTGTTCTGTCTATGATGATGACAGAGCGGGTCAGGCTGATTAAAGTGACTCTTTTCTTCCCTCCTGACAAACACCAGCGTTCAGAGTGTTGCGTTGAGTTTTAAATATAGAGTTGATTAAACAAACTTTAATCAGCTGTTTTGGGACCAGAAACTCAGAGCTGCTGATCTCACAGTCGATCAGCTCACAGTCTGTTTTTAAACTCAGAGTTACTCACATGTGAATCAGTGAATATCTGATCCAAGCTGCCTTATTTACAGTTGTGCAACACTTGTTTGTATCATTTGTTCCACAGTGCAGCTTATCAAGATGTGACGATGACAAGAGTGGTTTCAGGTTGGAGAGGACTGTCTGATTGTTTCAAAACCTCACTTTGACCATCACTACACACAGCCCTAAAGACCAGGAACCAGCAGGGTTTACTGGTCATTCCCCACAGGGTCGAGGACATATTTGTGAAAGGTGGAGATAAGAATTGGAGAAAGAAACTGACGTAGTTTAAAAACCCTGAAACCACACGATCACACAAAGACACAAACTGTAACCTCACAAAGACCAAGAATCAAATCATCATAACAGAAAACTTGATACTGGGTCCATGACATCAGTATTAAACCCATGTTATCATCTTTCAGTTTGAATCATGAATTTAAAACTCACAGTACTAAAAGTCATTTAAGTATTTTAATTTTAATTCATTAATTGCACTGTTTGCATGCTGACATGAGCTGAGCCCCTCTAAAGGTCTGACTCTAGGATCACCCAGGAATTACTGTGCAGGTGAGCTTCAGCCTCAGCAGGAGAGAGAGGACAGAATGACCTGATTGGCTACAGTAACAAAGTGTAGCCAGAAATGAATTATTCTGTAATACAAACATGTTTTGGTAGGATTCGATTAAATGTTTAATCCTGAGACGGATTCAGAGAGCTACAACATGCTGAAAAAATGAGACAAACAAGTCAAAGAAAACAGAGCAGCCAGTGAAGTTCCCTCATTCTTCCACTGAGCGTCAAACAAACACGTCTGAGCTGCTCGACCAGTTTTAGGTTCAGATGAGAGGAAGAAGGAGGAGAGAGAATTTGTACGTTTGCTCACTCACAAATGAACAGACTTTAATTTTTATGCTAGTTTAATTTTAATGGAGACAGAATATCAGCCAAAAACAAAGAAAAAACACATTACATCAGAGTTATAAATAGATTTAAATGTAACTGAGTGAAACGAGGTTTCTTTAAACTGTCCAAACATGGTGGATGGTGCCGTCATGTGACCCAGATTGATTTTAGTTTATAGACAGAGGGTCATTCTGGCCTGCTGTGATTGGTCAGTTCATGGGTCATTCAGGCACGACTCTCTCACCACTCTCATTAACAAATGTGTAACACAGTGTTGTTATGATAACTGGATCCTGGTGGAATAACATTCATATATTCATTAAGAGTTTTAAAGAGCAGATTGGGTTTGTCTGCTGATGTGATGAACACAGCAGCCTGAGATGATGACCCAACATGTTGTCCCACTCCACCCCTGCTGCTGCTGCTGGTTCATACTTTAACCTGTATAAATACATCCATGCAGCTGGTTTCCTGCCTCCACCTGTCATGCGTCTTCTCAGTAACAGTGACAGGATGATTCCACAGGACGCTGCTCTGTTTGCTGTCCAATCTTACTTTGCTGAGAAGCAACTTTCAGCTGATCTCTTGTCACAATGGGTCACCACAGCAGGCAGCTCCAGATGACTTTCCTGACAAGAGAGGTGTGTATCACTGGAATCAAACCAGTGACCTTTTATGCCCACCTTATGTCTTCTTTTTTTTTTTTTAACAGCTTTTCAGTGATCACAAAAGCAGCATTAAAAAGTCTTTTTTCTGTAGATTGAAGCACAAACTGGCAGAGCCACGATCAGTTCAGCAGATGCTCCCTCTGTGGTTCCTCCAGGCTGACCACACTATGAATTGTTGCTTCCACCTGTCGTCGTATATGCAGATCATAACACTCTTGTTTCTTGGCCTGAATTCAAAACTCCACCCAGAGGCTCTGTGGAGGTTGCTCCTCATGCAGGAACAGAGAAGATGATGGCAGATGAAGTCTCTCATGTTTCTTCCTGTTCCTGATCAAACGTCTCTGCAGGTCTCCTTCTGATTGGTCACATCCATGTGCTGTCCTGTGGGTGTGTCAGCTGCTGACTGGTCCAATCTGACCATTTCAGCAGCCCTGGTTCCAGCAGCATCCTCCTGTCCACAAACCATCGCTGATAGTTTGTGGAGTTCTTGTAGAGAAACTCTTAGTTTGACTTGTGCCTGTTAGCTGGATTACATGCAGCAGTCTAAATGGCTTAGCTCATTCATTGTGTATGTATGATCACTGAAACTGAAGGGGTGGGGGCTTTTTGTTTTAGCCTGGTTAGTTTGGGGACCGGGGAATGGACTCTTGATTTTTATATTATATTATAAAAATCAAAACAAAAAAATAACCAAAAACAGCAGCAACAAGAAGCACAGTAGAAATTGACAGACCAATTATCATTCCAACACATACATGCTTCTTCCCTCCAACCTTCTTCCCTCCATCCTCATCCTCTGGGACTCTTGATTTTTATGTTATGCTCTTTATCCTTGGACAGAGGTGTAACAGTCTGTATTTGTCCTGAAGAGTAGCAGGAGGCTCACAGTTCATCTGTTTGAATTTTGATTCAGTTTTTCTTTGGTTTTCTGTAGATGAAAAAATGAAAAAAAAACCAAAAACAACATAAAACAGCAGAAACAAGAAGCACAGGAGAAACAGACCACCGATCAATTTAAGAGCTCCATCCTCCTTCCCTCCATCCTCCTTCCTTCCATCCTCCTTCCCTCCATCCTTCTTCCCTCCATCCTCCTTCCCTCCATCCTCCTTCCCTCCAGCCTCCTTCCCTCCATCCTCTGTGGTTCCTCCTCCTGGACCTGCAGGTAGAAACAGGTGTGAGGTGTCAGCTGTCAGGTAGGTGATGAGTGAAGAACAGAACAGAATCCATTTCCTCTTCAAACTGCTGTCAGACATTATCTACTGCACTCTGATCACATCACTCAGACCAGCTGCTTTCTACAAAGTCTCATCAACAACATCTTTAGAAACAAACATCAACAACCAGGAAGCAGCTTCACCTCTGATCACAGACACACTGAACTCTGCTCACTCACCTGGAGGAGCAACAACTCTCAGGTTGATCCGATGCTTTATCTCAGAGGTACGTCTGTTTCTGTGCCTTGCGTTTCCCATAATATGACACTCATATGTTCCAGTGTCATTAATGGTGGTGTTGTGGAGAATGATGGACATGTCCCCATTTTTCATCTGTGGGTCACTCAGTTCCACTCGGCCTTTAAAATGTGGATGCTGGAAGGATTCACGAGGACAACCATCTCTGTAGAAGAAGACGTATCCGTCTGCGAGGACATCGTGTCTCTTCCACTCTAACACAGTGATGTTGCCATCTTTAGGACCCCGACACTGCAGACGGACGCTGATCTAAAAGCATTACTCTTCTTCTTCCAGCAGGCGATGCTTGTTAGGGATTATATTTTACTCAGTGAAAAAAGAACAAATGTTTAAAATTAAACTCCAGCAAGTTAATTAATAAACAGTGGATCAACCAAATAATAAACAATTAAATAATACATTAGACATAGAGCAACAGATAAAAAGTGCTGACTAACTTCTGTCTCAGTGCATCTTATCTTGAGGTTCGGCCACAGTACGTACAATTAAAACATCACCAACGTCACCATGTTCAGTTAGTAATCTGGATAAGATTGCTCTATGTTAAAACATCAGGAAGAAGATGTGCTTTGTGACGCCACTGCTGACGAGAGGAATCTGGGTCATGAAAAACCAGCTTGAACAAGACTGAGTGACGAAGGCCGACTCACAGCAGTCAGATTGTGTGGCATTATAAAGATGTTATGGTTAGACGGGAACATGGGCTCAGAGAGAGAGAGCACACACAGGCCTGTTGTCTCCTCCTTCCCACATGATGTGTGATAACTTCTGATTCTTTAATATATTAAATGTCTGACTTTTTTTAAATTGAAGTTTTTTAGGTGTCTTTCTTCACAAACAAACCTCAACTCGCCCTCAGTTTCATTCATTTTCTAAAGCAGCAGCCAGAAAGCTGTCTGAGAACTGGTTTTCAAACATCTTACCTGGTAAAATAAAGCTTTAAAAACCCCGAAGTCTTTCTCTGCCTGCCTCTGTTTGGTACTTTTACAGCCAGCTGTACATTATATCAGACTGTATAAGCTGCAGCAGCCAGAGCTGTCACTCCCTCCATCACCACTACTACACCTACACACACACAGCTCACTGTTTTCACCCCCACAAACTGTACGAGGGAGTATGAAAGTGTTTCCCCTCATGCACAGAGGCTCACCGCTGTCCAACCTGCCACTTCAGAGGGAAGCATGGAGCTTAGGTCAGGCTTCTCATTAAGATACACTAGAACATGAAGAACAATCCAGCACCACAACAGGGAGAAACCAAACACACACAAACACACACCAGGACAGGGTTGTGTGTCAGAGCAGGAAAAAATCCATGAGATGAAAATCAGTTTTAATTTACGGCTGAAACACGAACACGGCGGCTTATTAGGGACAGCAAAGGTCAAATAAATAAAGTGCTGCAGGATCGAGGGGGACTTCCTGAGAATAAATTTGTTGGTTTAAAAACTAACAAATGTACAGAATACACACTTTTAACAAAGTATTTTTATGCATTAAGACAAGGACCTGTATTATATATACATGTAACACTTGAAGGTTAGGTTGGAATCAAATTCATATAAGTGAATTCCGGGATCAGAGAATCTTATGAAACATTAGTAGAACACCTGTTTACAAAAACTTCATTAACACTGAAAAACAAACTCATTTTCATTCCTTTCTCTCAGGAGTTTTTAGTTCAGAGTGAAGAAAATAACAGTTTTACTCACCTGTAGACGCAGCAGTGAGGAACAGAAGCAGGAGCACCCTGAGAGGAACCATCGATGGCAGGCGGGTGGGTGTAGACGCTGGAGCAACTGCAGCTTCATCAGGACTGAAGGAAGGAATCGTCAGCAGCAGCTGTTTGTGTTGCAGCAGCTGTTTGTGTTGCAGCCCGGTCTAAGGAAGGGGCAGAGTCCTTCCTTTAAAGGAGTTATCAGTCCAGCTCAGCCATTGTTTACATCAGCATGTAACCACAACACGGTTTCTGATTACAGTGCAGATGTTTGATAAACTCCTTTGTTTGGTTGGCAGGTATTGGTGATCACATGATACATATAGTGTGTTTCCTGTACCACCTTCTATTTCTGAAGATGAGCAGATGTGCCCGAAACACGACAATAATCATGTCAAAGTCACTCAGGATCTTCCTCTGAGATGAACGCTGCACAGCAGTAAAACATGTTACTCTAATGCTGTTCTATATGATGAAGAATCAGCCTCCTTTAGCTATTTAAAAACAACCCTAAATTACTGTTTGTGTGGATCCTGCAAGATCTGGGAGTCGGTTTAATGCTGAACTTTATGCACAAAGGCAAAACTCTTTGTTCTGTGTGTGGCGGGCAGAACAGATTAAACCACACACACACGCGGGGGATTTCTCTGCTGTGTGACGAGGACGGGCCCTGAACTGCAGTTCATTTGTGATCCTCAGTCACAGAGGCAGGACCGTTCCTTCCAGCTCTTATAGATGCAGATATGTGACACAGATATGTGACACAGATATGTGACACAGATATGTGACACAGATATGTGACACAGATATGTGACACAGATATATGACACAGATATGTGAGGGGTGGCAGTCCAAGGAGAGATTTATATACTGTACAAACAGAATCATTAAAGTGAAGCTCATCAAACTCAACATGTTAAAACAGAACATGTGACTGAGATGCCGACTCAGCCAAAAGCCGTTGATCTTCATTCCAGTTACTTGTGAACATTTTACTGCAGGTGCATCAGAGCTGCTGCTCTGGTGTTTGTTTGTTTTATTAAAAACATTCATAAACATTTATTAAGTTTATGGACATTTATCCCTTTATAAAAGCAGCCTTGTGTTGTTGACCTCTGACCTCTGGAGGGCCCCAAAGCATCAGCTGTTGAAACGAAATCACTTTTTTTTCTCCAGATTTAACAGAGAAAACCTTCATCAGATGATCTGCTGATCCACCTGAGACACAGCGGATGTTTGTGTGTCTGAGTCGCAACTGGATGATTTGTCCATTAAACTTTATTATCCAGATATCTAAAGTCTGATCCTCATATTTGAAGCTCACTCTGATCTCCGGCTGTACTGAATGTAATCAGGTCGGCTGGAAAACTCTGTGCATGTTAGACGTGTGAGCATCCTGGAGGAATGTGGTGGGGTAGAACCTGGAGGAGTTCATTGCATCACTCCTCTGTCACACAAGTGGCGACTCTTACCCACTAGACCCAAATAAAATGTGGGTCACTGCCTGTAACCATGAGGCAGCGGTTAAAGGAGAGAGAAACTGTCGGGCATGCAGTGACAGCACCGACCCCAGCTCACTTCCTCTCAGCTGAACTGCAGTCAGCTACAAGAAGACACAACTTTTTCCCACTAACACGATCAACACAATCAATGTGCAACACAATCATCGGTCACTGTGTTTCATCTGTAACGCTTGGGTTCTCTGAGCTTAAAAAAAAAGGTGCTTTAGGAGAGATCTGAAACCTCAAACTCGGACTGTCAGTGAAGGCATCACACGAGCCTGACATCCTGTCACAGAGGAAGAGGGGGGGGTTTGACCTGAGATGTTTATCTGATGTGTGAAGTGTTTGTCTGATTTCACTCAGAGGCAGGATGGAGAACACGTCTCTGCTTTGGCCGCTCTGTAAGTACTCTGCAGTGATTATCTATGAAAAGGCCTAAAGAGGCTCCATCTGCAGTTTGTGTAGAATCAGGAGGCTTACAGGACACAGAGAGGAAGAACAAGGGAACCAGGATACATTATTTTATTCTATACCAATGATATGAAGACACACTGATTTACAGGTTCATGTGCAGCCCTCATTCTGATGTATGAGACGATAAGACTACATGGGAGTTATGATGTTTCTCTGCTGTCTTATGTTCACCTCAAACCAACCTGAGTGTCATTTCTCTTTAGTTCTGATCTCACTGCTGAGCTGCACAACAAACCAAGGTCAGTAACCTTCTTCTGTCACAGCTTCAACCTGATAAATGCTCACTAATATGACCTGTTTGGCTTCATGTTTCATTGTAACCCTCACAGCTCGTCTGACTGTGAGTCCCAGCAGCTCTCAGTTCTTTGAAGGAGACTTTGTGTCTCTGAGCTGTGAGGAGGACGACAGCTCTGCTGGATGGACTCTGAGGAGAAACACAAGCAAACGACAGAGGACTCAGTGTGACAGGTGGGGGAGATCAGCTGGCTCTTCTTGCATCATCAGTCACATCATCGAATGGGACAGTGGAGTTTAATGCCAGGCGATCGCTGCTGAATCTTAGGTTTCCTGACCTTACTAGCCACGAACAGCTGATTAAGATGCAGTGTCTCAAGGCAGAGTCAGCTGGTCAAAGGAACTTGATCAGCTGGCTTTTTACCGTAACTCCGGGACCACTCATGCAATCGAAAAAATTTAAACGGTTCCTGAAAGCTCATAAATTGCACCTGACAGTCATGTAGTGATATTAAGGTATTTGTTGCCGGAAGTCTGCAAATGCCGGCGCTTTTTAAGTAGGCTGTGTCGCTTTCGAGGTGTTTGGAGGTATAAGGTTAAAATGCGTCCAGTCTTTACTATGCTTTCCATCATTCATTTTCCTCACCGTTCCCGCGTGTAGCCTCTATGTAACGCACAACTTCCTTTAGCTCTTTCCTGTCTCCCAGCGAATTTTGCAGGAGCCCCTCCCTCTCCGGTGTTTGTTTACTCACTGCGCAGTCTCTGGAGCTTGAAAAAGGTGCTGGACTTCTTTTTGTTTCTTGAAGACGTTTCACCTCTCATCCGAAAGGCTTCTTCAGCTCTCAACCAAATGGTGGAGAGACCCAGGTATTTAAATCCCTGTGGGCGTGGTCCCCTGGAGGTGGTTATGACCCTCTATTGTTCATGTGCGTAAACACATGTGCCCAGATGTGAAGGGGGTGTGGGTCATTTCAATCAGTGCTTTCAGCTGAAACCAATTTAGGACTTCCCTCTGTTGTTTCATGTGACCTATTGAGGTCACTGGAACAAAGGTGTGAATGGAGGTTGAGACGTCTGGGAACGGAGTTCAGGACAGCACTGTAAGTGGGGGAAAGTTGGTGACGTAATCCACCTCCTCTGTTCAATGATGGTTGCTCACAGTGGACATAGATGCTTCTTTCACTCCTCTTTCAAACCATCTGTCTTCCCTGTCCAAAATGTGAACGTTGGCATCCTCAAAAGAGTGACCTGTGACCTTCAGATGCAGATGTACAGCTGAGTCTTGTCCTGTTGTTGTGGCCCTTCTATGTTGTGCCATTCGTTTGTGAAGAAGCTGTTTGGTTTCTCCAATGTAGAGGTCTGAGCCCTCTTCACTGCACTGGACAGCACACACTACATTGCTGATCTTGTGTTTGGGGGGTTTGTCCTTGGGATGAACCAGTTTTTGTCTTAGGGTGTGACTTGGTTTGAAGTATACTGAGATGTCATGCTTGGAGAAAATTCTTCTGAGTTTCTCTGACAAGCCTGACACATATGGGATGACAATGTTGTTCCTCTTGTCCTTCTTATTCTCTCTAGTTTGTGTTTGGCCTTCATTCCTGTGCATCTTAGCTGATTTGATGAAAGCCCAGTTGGGGTAACCGCATGTTTTAAGGGCTTTCTTAAACATGCGGTAATGGGCGGTGGCTGAAACAAAAGCTCAGGTGTGGAAGGAGTTTGGTGAGGCCATGGAAAAAGACTTTTGAACAGCATCGAGGTGATTCTGGCAAACCGTCAGGTGACTCAGGGGGGATGCGGTGCTCTACTCACACGGTTTATAGTGTGGGTGGAGTGCTGCTGACTTCAACTTAGGCTATAGTCAGGCGGTGGAAGGAATACTTCGAAGATGTCAACTACACACCTTCTGTAGTGGAAGCAGTCTGGGATTGAGGGAGATGACCCGCCCATCACTGGGGGTGAGGTCACTGAGGTGGTTAAACAACTCCTTAGTGGCAGGGCCCTGGGGATGAGATTCGCCCTGAGTTCCTGAAAGCTCTGGATGTTGTAGAGCTTTCTTGCTTGACACACCTCTGCAACATTGCGTGGAGATCTGGGGTGGTTCCACTGGATTGGCAGAATGGGGTGGTGGTCCCCATTTTTAAAAAGGTCGACTGGAGCGTGTGCTCCTCCCTGGTAAGGTCTATGCCAGGGTGCTGGACAGGAGGATCTGCCTGTTAGTCCAAACCCGGATCCAAGAGGAGCTATGCTGTTTTCGTCCTGGTTGTGGAACGCTTAATGCTCCTTTCTCCCACTTATCCGGCCTGGGATAAGTGGGAGAAAATGGATGGATGGATGGATGGATGGATGGATGGATGAATGGACATTCTGAGTTGGGATCTTAATTGTGAACTTGACTTTGACAGTCCAGGATTATTTTCACTTATTTGTGACCATGTTACAATACATAGGAACAGAAGTTATACACAAGTTTTAAAATATTGTTGAACACAATTCATGTGGTCTCAAGTATTTGTTTGCATTTCTTTTATGTCATGATCTACGTTCCAAAGTGTTGCATCCATTCAAATCCTCCTGCAACCCTGTTATTGCAATTTTTATTATTGAAAGACGTTATACAATGATGCTCATATAATTTAACATATTGCAGACTCAGACTAGTACAAATGAACAAAAACAACTGGTTATATCTTCATTAATGTCTAAATCAACAAAGACATTGAACAACTGAACATGTGACATCAGCATTAGCGCGATTCAATTAATGAAAAAAATTCTTGAATCAAGATTTTAAAACAGAAGCAAGGCAACTCCGACACCTTAAACAGTTGTTAAATTGCTGACAATAAATCATCTTGGAAAATCTCAGACACTGCGACAAGTTGGAGATTGTTTTCTCTTGAAAGTGTGCAGTTGACAAGCAGCTATTGTTTGCTTTTATTGTTTTTCCTAAAGCTGAATACCTGCCATCTAATTTGTAAACTTCAGGGTTCTAAAAATCTTTGAGAAATAGCCTCCCAGAGGAAACAGTGCGTCTAAGGTATAGATGTGAGTTTGCCCAGAGATTTAACACACAGTTCATTTAGAATATCAAAGGAGGGGTCACTGATAAGCTGCTGGCACATCAGAGGGTCTCAAGTGCGTATTACACACAATGATGCCACTGAAAGGATCATCAAGGGTAAAAAATGCACCAGTGGTGCCATGAAGTAGACTAGAATCTCTTCTACTCTGATATACCCGCCCATATTTCTCCCTCTCTCCACCTTCTTTATGGCCTCTGTGATGTTGTCCTTGAATGACACTAACACTCTGTATCTGGCTATGAAGTGTTGGCTGTTGTAAGAACCTATGAGTGACCTGAAGTTGGTCACAGTGAAGCTGAACAGACTTGAGTGCATTTTCCAAATCTTCCAAAGCTCTTTCACAGACCGTGTGTGAGCACTGCCCCACGGGAATTTCCTGCTGCACCTTTTACTGTAACTTAAGTTACTTTGAAGAACTCACTTCCATACACTGTTACAGAGCAGATCCACAGGACCTGTTCCAACAAGAATAATTTCAAAATAAAATGAAAACTTTTCATATAAAAACCAAACAGGGTCGATATAAAGAAAAAACAAAACAATAAAAAAAAACAAAAAAAACAGCTTTATTCTTTTGTGTTGTCCTGGACTGTCTAAATGTTCCCAGTGTTGCAGTGAGTTCTTGAAAAGATTTTTAAAAATTTAAGAAGAATTTATAAACATTTTAATTGGTTGCTGGGCCTAAAACTTTCTGCTCTTTTCTTTCTGCATTCACTGCTGTGAAGGGCAGGAGATTAAAGCCACAAATAGAAACTTGTTTGGGTAAAGTCATGGCACGCTTTGGCAAACTTCATTTGTTTCTGTGTGGAAAGAATTTGAAGATACGGATCAGTGGTTTTAATCTGGCTCTTCTTTCTTTTCTTTGACAGTCACACAGTTTCTTGGTAACAGAGTTTTTCCTCTTCAGCAAACATGTTTTGGTGGCATTGGTTTAAATATTTAACACTGACATGCAAATTATTATAAAATCATGAGCTAACAGTTTATGCAAAAAAAATAAAAACCCTCCAAAAGTCCTCTGGGTTATGGGAAGTTTATTTATACACAGACAAGAGTTTGTTGATCAAAGTTGATGAAACTGCTGCAGACGATATAGAATCCTGTTTGTTTAGAACACTGATAAAAAATACAGACATGCACATTATAGGGAATAAAAACATCTCTGCTCGTTGTTATGATGGCGCTGCAGAGCACTGCCTGACAGGTTTGTTAGAATGATGCAGGTGTTCAGCTGACGATATCTGGAGACTGAATGTGAATGAGTCAAATCATTTTCATACCAGTGAAGTAACCTTATTGTTCCTACAGGGTGGGCTGTTGATACATGGTTGGACAGTTTCTGTCTGAAGATAAATGCTCTGCAACCGATCAGGAAACTGGCTAAGTGTCCGAATCCATCAATACAAGACAAATACTGAGCACATATTTCTATGTTTCTTTATCTCTGATATAAAATCATCATTAGTTATTATTAATCTCTGTCTCTCTTCCACAGTGTGTCTTTTGTCCTGTCTCTCTCCCCTCAGCCCCAACCTGTCTCAGCAGATGACTGCCCCTCCCTGAGCCTGGTTCTGCTGGAGGTTTCTTCCTGTTAAAAGGGAGTTTTTCCTTCCCACTGTCACCAAGTGTCAGTACTCTAGCTGCAGCATTTTGAATCAGCTGAAGGCTTTTCAGGGAGTTTTTAGGACAGCCTGAATAATAATGAATTACAATAGTCCAGCCTAGAAGTAATAAATGCATGAATTAGCTTTTCAGCATCACTCTGAGAAAGGATTTTCTAATTTTAGAAATAGTGCACAAATGCAAAAAAGCATAAGTTAGGGTATCTGGCGTTGACACAAGCAGAAACAGAAGCAGGAAACTAGAGGTTATCCAGGCCTTAATGTCTTTTAGACATTCCTGCAGTGTCATGTGTGTAAAATCTAGTGGTAGGCTGAAAACTGTGCATGTTTTATTCAGATCAGCCAGCTTTGATTTTTTTTATGTTGTCAGCCAAAAAGAAGACGTCACACTCACTGTGAGCCTGATGATGGCGCTCTATCCACACATACAGACAGAGAAATGAACAGGATGGTGAGGAAACTACTGTTTAAATCTTCTCTGCAGCTCCTCCATGATTCATGCTGTGAAACTTCAACAACATGAAGAAAAAAGAAGTTCTGTAGTTCATCAACAGGTTTATCTACTTAATGTCAGCCAGGTTTCATTTCTATTGTGTCATCTTTTTTCTTTTGTTTTTGCAGACAAACACCACACTCTGACAGATGCTACTCTCTATTTGTGGAGAGAGCCATAACTTTGTTTTCATTGGTCACAAGCTTTCATATTTTATGCAGTGTCTTTCTAGTTTGATGCTTGTTAACACGCCATGAAAGGAAACAGATGGTGTGTGTTTATTATAACGGCTCAGATTATCAGCTGTCTCTGAATTTGTTGGGTTTTTTTATTCCTTGGTTTTAGTTTGTCTTTCATCAACCATTCCCTACCATTCCTACCTTCATTTACCTGCATTTACTGCAATTTAAGTCGTGTACTTTAAATGTGATTTGATAAAGGAATACAGTAACTGTTTCAAACCAAGAATAATTTTAATACTAATGAACTAATGAAAACTATGAATATAAGTGCTTAACATAATTTTTTAGATATGCACTGATGATTTTAATGTGTTTTTCTTTCATTTCTTTGACAATCACAGTTTCTTGACAGACAATATCAAGTCAACAATAGTTTAACCTTTGATGCAAACATGTTTG
>CM024194.1:61059663-61090647 GCA_013435755.1 Amphilophus citrinellus | reverse complement strand
GTAAAGCTGCTGCGATCACTCTGGAGAGTGTCGGTGAGTTCGAGCGAGTGAGATGGAAGGAAAGGGTTTGTAGGTAGAAATGGGTTGGTGGATAGGAATGGATTAGTACTGTTGTAGCAATGGCAGGTTCAGTTCTGTCCTTTGCAGCAACATGAGGTGTTGACGTGCATTTGGAACCCGGTGGACTGTTGGACTGCAGGAGGGAAGGGTTCCCTGCCAAGAGGTGGTCCCACTGTTTGAGTAAACTCTGCTGTATAGTCAATGAGTCCGTACACAGTCACTAAGTCTATCCACTTCTGTTCTCAACTCCACACCTGTTGACTAAGGTCTGGAGGTGCATCCTCAACTATCCTGAACATTGGTGATGAGGTAAGCTCAACATTTGAGTAAAAGTCGTCTGTGTAATGCGCCATCGTGTTTTCCAAATCTTTAAGTCACCCCCAGGACACAGTACAGTCCATATACAGTGGTAAAAATAGTCAGTCAGACTACGTTAGACTGACACAGAGAAAAACTGTCAAAGTGTTAGTCAAGACTAAATTTGAAAGACAAAAAAAATACTTCAAAATGTCACTGTGACTAAAATGAGACTGGAGTGATCAAACTCATAAAGCATATCTTACAAAAGCATGTCAGCTACAACTAGTGCTTAATGTAAAAGGTGATCAGTATAGTTTAAATTTATACTGAATATATGAGCTGCACTAACATTCGGTTAGGTCACTACTGGTCAAGTCACTACTCACATAGGCTGTCATTAGATCAGTCTCAGCAGGGAAAATGAAGAATAAAAGTGAAAGTCGGCATAAATGTTCAGTTCCAGACTCTCCACGGCAGAAGTTATTAGCAGAAAACCGATCCATTATGTCCAAATAACAGATCCACGGTGGTCATTTGCGTCGCGGATTTAGCTTTTCTTTCTTTCTTCATCCAAGTAGAGCCGCGTTGTACTCACTGTGGTATCCAGGATTTAGTCGGGTCCCACTTGAGCAGAGTCTGTGACGGCAGCCGAAAAAACGTTTGGACGCCCGCCGCGAGGGTACGAGCCAGAAACTCACTTAACTCCGACGAATCCTCAGCGGGATCCGACTATCATCTGATAGCCAAGGAAAAAGTTTGGGCGCCAGTTGTAACGTGAGGCAAGGTGAAGCCAGCCACAGAGTTGTGCAGGTGGATAGCTAAAAGAGCAACGACTGGTAATTTTCCTCAAAAAGGGTGGTTTATTTCGAACATCAAAAAAATAAGGCACTGGCTTAAGCTACACGCTACTGAGAAGCACAACATTCCGCGTACACACAGAGGTTAAGTCTCTCTCGCTACAGAACAATGAAGAAGAACGGTAACTAACAGTCACAACAAACAAGGAGTGCCACCATGTGGTGGTACACAGCATTACAATAACAGTGACCGTTACAAGCTCCATTCAAACTTTGCTGCCATCAGTAATAATTCTTCAAATATGATCATCAGTGTTTGAGCAGCTATGATATCAGGGACCATTTAGACCTGTGTGACAATACTGAACATGTTTGACCCTCCTTCAAGATCATGTGATCCACTCTCAGTCTGCACTTTCATTGATGAGCTCAACATGTTCAAATGTGCTTTGAAGAAGCTTCAATCAAATCAAGCTTTGATCACAGGATTCATGTGAGCAGCAGATGAACTTTACAAACAATCAGTGGATTTATCTTCTGTTTGACATCAACTTTGATCACTTAGAGCATCTGAAGGACCTTTTTTCTAAGTTCTCACTAACATCTCAGATGGTTTCAGATCCCTGCTCTTCCCCACCTGCCCTGTAGGGGGCCTCAGTGTGTTCCCACTGTTTCCACTCACCTGATCCTCTCATTCATCAGCACACCTGTTCTTTTTACTCCGACTCTGAGCCAGTCTGAGCAGTCAGACCACATATTTTTGGAGTGAACACATGAAGGTGTGGCTCTATCACACTCTGCAGGTGGAGCCCCGCCTCCTTCCAGGAAGCAGCTCACCTGTGTGTCCGTGTTTAGTGTCCAGGTGTGGAGTGGAGCTTCTTCATCTTTGGCTCTGTTTGCAGAAACTGTAAGTTTTTATTTTTCTATTTTATTTTATTTAACCTTTATTTAACCATGCAGGAAAAAAACACATTCAGATTAAAATCTCTTTTTCCAGAGTGTCCTGGGCCTGACAAATGTAAACAGGAACAGAAAACAGCCATACAAGTCACGGGGATAAATGAGAAACAAACATGTCATTAAAAATGAAACAAAACATCTACAAAACAAACATTTGTTCTTGATTCAAACATGTCTGATCTGGGTCAGGATGAGGTTTGACATTCCCAGATATTCTAAGATAATCAGACATATCTGCCTAAATGATTTTTGCTTTGTTTCCTCCTTTAACAGTTTGTCTTCAGGAACTTTCCTCTTTGTTTCTGGAATGTTTGGAGCAGATGTTCAGCTCTGATTTCAGGACAAACTTTGGATCCCTCTTGTGTTTGAAGACAAATCCACATGATTATAGATTATTGATTGACTGCAATCAAACAGTTTGATGAGCAGCTGATGTTTGATGGATTTCTTCAGGAAACAAACTGTTGTGTTTTTATTTCCTGGAACAAAACCGTCGTCTCTCCATTAAAGTCACACACAGCAGTGTGCTGCTGTTTCCTGTCGGTCCTTTCAAAATAAAATGGCAGTAATGTTAGCTGTAATGTGTGTGATTGCAGTCAGGTTATTAAGTTCATATTTCCTCGATGGATCATTGAATCCACTTGTGTTGCTGTTTGTTTGTCATCAAAGAATGAGCCTCAGACTGGAGTCTGAGCAGCGCCCCCTGCTGGTTCCCTCTGAGTGTTGCTGTCAGTCTGCAGTGATCCTGTAGGATGGATCTGTGCTGCTGTAGTCGGTCCCTCACAGCTACACACACAGTTATTGTGAGTTCAGTGTCATGTGTGCGCAAACCTTCATTCATTGGTCAGTTTCAGCTGCTGCTCACAGACCTGAGAAGAAGGAGGAGTTAGTTCCACACTGACAGGTGCAGACGAGGAAGACGCTCGTCTCGGCGCGTTCGCCTCCTTCATCGTGTGACCGCGTTTCCATTTGGACTCAAACTGATGCGAGCGGTTTAGCTGCAGGGCAGGTGTGACGCAGCCGTGCTGCACAGCCTCATTGTTCAGGTGTGAGTCAGACAGAGACACAATGATGTGTGTGTTCATCAGCGCTCCATCAAACTGCTTCACAGTGACGCTCACATGAACACAAACAGCTGATCCTGTGGATCCTTCCAGGATTTCAGAGTCAGCTCTATGAAACTGCACTCACTGATCAGGAATCAGTCATCACTGATGAACTTTGTTCTTCCCTTTAACTGGAAACTGCTGGAACAATCAGATCAAAGCAGTTTGTTCCAAAGAAGTCGACATTCAGGTTTGACTGAAGTGACAAAGAAACAACAAAGCAGCTCCAGCTCAGTTTGACTCTGAACAAAGTCAGCTAGATGGAAATGTAGATGTTCACAGACACCATGAACAGCAGCTTTTAAAGCCTGTACGTCTTCATAACATCTGCATATGGAGCCGACGACTCGAGTCCAGCAGGAAGCTCAGAAATCTATTTGGACTTATTGAGTTTGGAGTGTTTCCGTGTGTTGTGATGATCACTCTGTTGCTGTCATTCTGTTATTGTGTTGGATTCTTCAGTGTGGATCTTCTTCAGTGGATCTGAGTTTGCTCCTTCTGTGTTTGTGGATCATTGTTAGTGGGTCAGAGTGTGGCTCTCTTGTGTTTCCCTCTTTGAGCTTTTGTATCTTTGTTGTTCCTTTCAGACTGTTTTCAGCCTGAATGAAGGCTCACTTCTTCTTCTTTGTTGTTCTGAATTACAAACCTTTGTCAGTGAATCCTGAGTTCAAAGCATTTAGAGTCTGAGTGCTTTTAATGGCACATTTAGATGAGTTCAATGGTTGAACTGATACATATTGTTGGTTGTAATAAAGGATTCTTAGTGATTTATGACTTTAATGTCAGAGTGAAGTCTAATGAGCCTCAAACACATTTATACCTCCATAAGTGCAGAACCTGATCCGAACCCTGTTCAATGGAAGTCAGGCCAAACACAAAGAAACTGTTCCAAGATAAAAGTGCTTGTTGCTTGTTTTGTGTCCCTTTGTGATTCTATTTCATCAACAAGACCAGAAGCCCCCCCCCCCCCTCTGTGGACACTCGGTCTGTGCTCAGTAGGTCAGTCCAGTCTTCTGTCCAAGGCCTGCTGTTTTAGAGCAGCTATACTACTGTAAAGATTGACATCTATGTTACTGACCATCAGCACACAAGATACAGTCAATACAAATAATCACAAATGATCATTGATCAATACTGATTATCTGGTACCAGCAGAGTCCTTAAATATAAATCAGACACTTTTCAAACTCAGTCTGTTCACTCTGTTAACATTTATGAGTCTGTTACAGTTTTTATTAATTCACTAACACACAAACCAATTTATAAAAGACTGAGAAAAATGTTGTTTATTGTGATAACCACACACAGCTGTCTTTGGGCTCAGTTGGTTCATTTTTTCCAGTCTGGAAAAACTGAAAAGTTTGGACGTGTTTGGTTGGTTTCAGCTTTCTGTGTCATCAGGTTTGTTCCACACACAGTGAAACAAAGCTAGAAGCTGGCGTGGCGTTAGGCTTTATGCTCTATTCATTCAAACATAAATATTTAGATGAAGAAAAAACTAAATATTTTCCTTTTGTTAAAAAAAATGCTGACATTTATTAAGTTTTAATGGGTTAATTCACAACAGTCATTTTCACATCTTCACACTGACCAGTACTTTCTGAATGTGAGGAAACACGCCGTCCTCCACTGAGAGACCTCTGAAACATGAAGAAACTTTCCTGATCTGTGACCTGGACCTGTGTGGACGTGTGTCTGTGACATGAGCGTGATGTTTGACTGTGAGGATTTGAACCTGCAGCCTTTGTCCTGCTCTTTATGGGACATTTCCACAGAAACCTCAGTGGGAATCAAACAGAAAAACTCATTTGTCCTGAGAATTCAGAAACAGATCACATAGACGCGGTTTTTCTTGATTACAAATATTGGTCTTCAGTAGGAATCCTCCTGCTGGGCAGTTTGCGGGTCACAGGTTGCAGCGTCAGCTGATGGACGGGTTTCACCGTTCAGGCCCGTCCAGTCAGTCACTGCGCCCCCTGAAGCTGAATCCTACTGATACGCTTCAACTATAAGTTACACACATTCATGCAGTTTGTTAATGAAAACCTTAAACAGCCACGTCACCGGTAAATACTGCAGTGCGAGCTCAGTTTAATGATTGGGTTTAGGCTTCTGCAGCGATCGTGGTGATCAGCATGACTGAGGAGGACACTGAGCGGAGGGTGGATGCAGGTCAGACTGGGGGAAGTTCCCCTGATGGCTCTGAAATAAATAGAGGTCAGAAACAAGTGGAGGATGGAGGGTTTCAGCCCCACAGTCAGCTGTTCCTGTGTGCGCTCAGGTCGTTGAAGATCTTTCTCCTGTTTGTGAACGGATCGCCTCCTTCGTTCTTCACCGTCCACAGTAATAATCAGTTATACGTGCGCGTGTCCGCCTGTAATCAATAAAAACATTGATTCAGTAATTACAAGGCCCCGCCCACAATGACAGGTTCATTAAAGAAGGAGAAACAAATGAATCGTGGCGCCTCGGCCGCCTGGAAACAGCAGGAGTGAACCGCGCTAAAGCCTCGCTTAGCCACGGTCATGTGATGCAGGTGTGTCGAAGCAGGTTTCGGAGCAGCGTTTGGAAACAGCTGCGCTCCGGAAGCTCCACACAGAGTGGAAACGTCTGCGTGGAGCTTCCACCCGCACTGATCCCTGCTCCTCCTCCTGCAGGTACAGGAAGTCTGAACACTCAGGTCAACAAGTGAACTTCACTCTGAGCCACTCTGAGTGAACACATGAAGGTGTGGCTCTATCACACTCTGCAGGTGGAGCCCCGCCTCCTTCCAGGAAGCAGCTCACCTGTGTGTCCGTGTTTAGTGTCCAGGTGTGGAGTGGAGCTTCTTCTTCTTCTTCTGTTTGCAGAAACTGTAAGTTTGCTTTGTTTCCTCCTTTAACAGTTTGTCTTTAGGAACTTTCCTCTTTGTTTCTGGAATGGTTTCATTTCCTGGAGGAAAGCCGTCGTCTCTCCATTAAAGTCAGTCTGGAATGTTTTCCTGGCTAACATCAGCTGTGTGCAGCTTAGTTCCAGCACAAATCTGCCTCCATAGTTCACGGTAACGGACTCACAGCTGGAGCACCGAGGCCGTGAGCCTGAGGTCGGTGTACCGGATTATCTGGTGACGGTGAAAGAGTGTGTGTGCCGACAAATCCGGCCGCTGAATATTTGCTCTTTAAAGGACATTTCTGTGGCTTTGTTTGGAGAGAAAAACAGCTTCCGGTGCAGCTGCTGAGAGCCTGAAGGACAGTATAGGTGACCGCGCTGATGCCTGTTCATAATTTCACCAGCGTCAATAAAGTGTTGCTGAATGTTGTTGCTGTCAGAGGGAAACAGCGCTGAGTGGAGCAGATAATAAGGATTCAATCTGGAGCTAAATCACTAAATGCTGCTAGTCTGTACCAGAACTCCCAGCAGCATCACAGGATTCCTTTAGGTGACCTCTGACCTTAGTCAGCGTAGCTCTGAGGCTGAAAGCAGGTATCTGCTAGCAGTCAGAGTGTGAAGCCTCTGTCAGCAGCAGCTTGGTCCTGGGCATTGTTCCTGAAATAAAGCTGCTCTCTGCATTTCTACAGTCATGTTGGACCTGTTGGTTTGTAGGACTCCAGGAATGGAGGCATTTGGAGGCTGAAATCGGCTCTCTGGGACACTTTTTGTAGTGAACTGATGAAAGCTGTGTCTCACATGGAGTGGATGTTAGTCCAACACATCAGACATGAGCTCTGCAGCTGTCAGTTGATGTGAGCATCAATGATGTGTGTTTCCTCTGCAGGTGAAGGTAGAAAGTGTGTGTGAGCTGATGTGAATTGAGCAGCATGGATCAGTGTGAGGACAGAGAGGAGGGAGTCCCTCCCTCTAAAACCACTCTGTGTGGGGAACATGAGAGCCAGACCAAAGCTCAGAGGTGAGATGACCATCTCTAACTGTCCATGACTCTTCTCCATGTCACAGCTCAGCACTCACATCACTGCTGCATCACTATTCACAGGAACCCACCTGGACCTGGACCTGGACCTGGACCTGGACCTGGACCTGGACCTGGACCCAGCTGTGTGTCCTTAAAGAGTGACTGGTCTGCAGGTCGTTTCATTGATTTTAAAGGTCAGCGTGCGTCTGCTGCAGAGAGGTGAGCTGTCAGTAACATGAACTCTTTGATTTAACTGCTTGATGTTGTTGGATAGAAACTGCAGTGCAAACACGTCGTTCCCTCAATCCCATTGAAACTGTCTCTGAAAAACAAGCCTTTGGTTTCTAAAGAGCTGAAAATCCACTTCAGCAAACAGGAAGTGATGCTCGGGCTCATGTTTTCTTCCATCAGTCATGCTGTAGAAAGTCAGAGGGGTTCATTCTGCAGTGAAATCA
Organism: Amphilophus citrinellus; assembly: GCA_013435755.1. Classification (NCBI taxonomy): domain Eukaryota; kingdom Metazoa; phylum Chordata; class Actinopteri; order Cichliformes; family Cichlidae; genus Amphilophus; species Amphilophus citrinellus. Next base: position 61,083,080 of record CM024194.1, on the reverse strand, counting down.
ATGAAACACCAACTTTACTGCACAGATTTCACTTTAAAACTTTGAGCATCAAAATGAGTCAAACTCTGGTTATTGTGGGTTTTTGTAAACTTCTACAAACAAAGCTGATCTCCACTTTTCTCCACTCTGAAAATCCAAATAAAAATCAAAGTCTGATCTGCTGACATGAACCTAAAGTTTGATCTTTGTGCCTGTTGGAGATCAGTTCATCTTCTGCTCACTGAACTGATCCAGAATCATGAATTTCATGTAAAGTTGAGCTGAGGGAGAAACGAAGGACCTCAGACGGCTGATTTTACCTTCACTAAATGTTTCACAGCTTTTTGTCCTAAAGAGGACCTGATTTTAGCTTCTTCTTTGGAAACATTCTCATAACAATCCTCCTGTGCTTGAACTCATTCTTGATGGTTCCTCCACAGAGTGGACCAGCAGAGCTCAGAGGGTCCCAGTGGTCAGTCTGCCCAGCAGCATCAAACACAGCTGGACTCCATATTTATGGTCTGTACATGTACAACAACTACTGTTCCATCTATTCTGCTCACAGTCATCTCCATGCTGCTCTTTGGAGACCAGGGTTATAATAGTTTTGGATTTTACATTATCGTTTAGTTTTAATTAGTTTTCAGAGTGGTTTTGCTCGTTTTTATTAGTTTTTATTTTTGGTTTATTGCTTAGTTGTAGTTTAGTTTCGTTAGTTTCAGTATTAGTTTTAGTTTTTCATACTTTGTCAGGTGCAAGATTCAAGGTACAATAGTAACTCTTGTGTAATAAAAACTCAACAAAAGATCCTGTTTAATGAAATATATTCAACAACCAGCTGTTCACAGACAGCAGCACTATGTGCTAAATGTGTATAATATTAAGGACACACATGAACATCAACAGGGAGAAACAGAAAAACATGATCTCCAAACTCAATAAATTCTACAACAGCCATCACCAATAGGCGGACCTCGGTCCGGATCCGGACCGAAATGATGTCTCAAGCGGACCCGATCCTAATTCCAAAACAGAAATAACCACTTAATTAAAATCTTGTTGAGCGCTTTCTGGTTTACCGGCGCAGCTTTTACAGCCCTTACGGTAGTAGTGAAGCATCCAAGGAAACCCACTGACCAATTGCATGCGAGTTTGGCTATACCACGTGATACCACCAAGCTGGTTCCTGCCGGCTGGTAAACTTTGTAACAAACAGGGTTATTATAGTTAACGAAAACGAACTAAATAATGAAAACTGAAACTGAAAAAAACATTTTCATTAACTGAAATAAATAAAATCTATAATTAAAAGCAAAAAACAGTATTGTGAGTTTACAAAACTAACTAAAACTAACAGAAATTATAGATAAAATGACCTTTGTTTTCGTAATTTTATTAAAAAAAAAACCCTTGTGGATTGATATGAAATCATTTTTTTCCGCTCTAACAGTTTAAGCTCGGAGCGCCATCGGGCAACTGTGTGCTTGCTCAACGCATCGATCGGCAAAGTAATGGCAGCGGTCTGCCGAGAAACTGCACTGATCCTTCAACGTAACCTGACGTGGCCTCCGGAGAAATCGAACTACAGGTTGGGTCCACACAGCCCACAAGGTTGTGATGAACCCGTTTAGTCCTTGTGCGTTTCTGGCTACTTTTTGCTGCAGTGTTTGAATTTATCAGTGAGAGAATAACAATCAGGAATAATAATCAAAGCATCAATATAAGGACTCACAAATGTCAGCAAGTTCCTGGAGGGAGACGCTGGGACTATCAGAATGGATGAAAGTGGAAAAACAGGGACAAATATGTTTGCAGCCAAAAAACTGAGCACAAAGAGCGAGGACCATAAAAGTCCCAGCCGGCACCGCATATAAAACACCAGCACACAACCGCAAGGTAATTAACACACACAATCCAGCTACACAAGCGTAAATGGTCGACCACTTAAGTAGGTTGCGTACAGAGGCCGCAAAGCTAGCTCTCCGAGCAGCTCCAAAACAGAAGCAGCTTCATGTGGTGAGAACATCAGGATGCAGCAGGATTTGAGCTTTGATTCCTTCAAAGAGTTCAGTTTGTTTGTGTCCAACATTCGCTGAGTTCTGATGTTTTACACCACGTGTTCTGCACTGACGCTGAAGTTTGTTGGAGAGTTTATTCAGTTTTGGAGTTCATGTTGTTCTTTATGTTTCTCCTTGTTGATGTTCATGTGTTTCCTTAATATTACACACATTAAATACGTAATGCTGCTATTTTGTGAACAGTAGGTTGTTGAATGCAGTTTTTTAAACGGTATCTTTTGTCGAGTTATTATTACACAATAGTCACTCTGCACCTGACAAAGTATGAAAAAGTAAAACTAACGAAAACTAAACTAAAACTAAGCATGAAACCAAATATAAAAACTAATGCTCTGAAAATTAACAAAACCTTTTTATTTATATATATATATATATTATAAATAAATAAAAATAATATAATCACATTAAATAGTTGGACTTCCGGACCTTGGCCTCATGAAATTTTGTCTGACTGGACCTTTTTAAATTTTATTTGAATACCCCTGGTCTACAATAAACTCCAAATAAAGTTCAGCGTCAGTGCAGCAGATTAACAACAGCTTCTGTTTTGGAGCTAGCTTGATTAGATGCTCGATATGTGGCACATGTCGCACTTCTGCTTGTGTAGCTGGATTGTGTGTTTGTTACCTTATGGTCGTATGCTGGTGTTTTATATGCGGTGCCGGCTGGGACTTGTTTTGGTCCTCGCTCTTTGTGCTCAGTTTTTTGGCTGCAAACATATTTGTTCCTGTTTTTTCTTCATTCCCTTGATTCCTTATATTGATTGTTCCTGATTGTTATTCTCTCACTGATAAAGTGGCCGGAAATGCACAAGGACAGAACAGGTTCATCACAATGTTGCAGCTGAGTGGACCCGACCAGTAGTCACATTTCTTCGGAGGTGAACCCCAGATCACGTCGGTTCAGAGCGGTTTCCTTGTGTGCGCTTCTCAGGTGGACTTTGATGTTGGTGTTTTTTCCTCACTGAGACGTGTTCCATACATTTTTCATCATTCACAACAAGACACGCTTCTATCTGTATTATCGGACTCAAAGAAACTCCATACGAGACTCTGCCGCTTTCTCGGCAGACGCTGCCATTACTTTGCGGACCGGCTCGGTGAGCGCAGCAGGCACACAGCTGCCCGAGGGCGCTCCCAGCTTCAACTCGGAGAGCAGAAAATGCTCAATTCACAAGGCTTTGAAATCAAATGACAAACAAGAAAAAGAAGGTCATTTTATCCACGATTTTAGTTAGTTTTTTTTAAACTCACAATACAGTTTTTAGTTATCGTTTTTTCCTTTCAATTTTAGTTTTTATTTATTTCAGTTAACAACAGTGTTTTTTCAATTTCAGTTTTCGTTATTTCGTTCATTTTCGTTAACTATAATAACCCTGTTGAAGACCAGTGGATTGTCAGTGTGTCCAACATGGATCTGATGTTTGGCTCCATGATTTCAGTCTGATTGGCTCATTCATAAAGTCTTCTGTTCCAGCTGCTGGAGGACAACATCATCACTTTTGTGAAGGACGAGCTGAAGAAGATCCAGAAGATCCTGAGTCCAGATTACCCAGAATGCTTAGAGAGGGAGGATGAAGAGCAGAGGAGGAGCAGCAGAGAGGCATTAGTGAAGATCACAGTGGACTTCCTGAGGAGAATGAAGCAGGAGGAGCTGGCTGAGCGTCTGCAGAGCAGTAAGAGGATTTCTCTAAAGATTGAAGCTGCTGGATGAATGAGACATTTACTGAAGTTTAAAGAGATTAAACAGCATGGATTCAAACAGGCATTCTTTATGGAGATGAAATAGTCACATCTATTTGGTAAAACATTAACCGATGTTCTTTATTCATTCAGAACGTCGTGCTGCAGTTTGTGGACGTGAACTTAAATCTGCTCTGAAGAAGAAGTTCCAGTGTGTGTTTGAGGGCATCGCTAAAGCAGGAAACCCAACCCTCCTGAATCAGATCTACACAGAGCTCTACATCACAGAGGGAGGGGCTGCAGAGGTCAATGAGGAACATGAGGTCAGACAGATTGAAACAGCATCCAGGAAACCAGACAGACCAGAAACACCAATCAGACACGAAGACATCTTTAAAGGCTCACCTGGAAGAGATGAACCAATCAGAACAGTGCTGACAAAGGGAGTGGCTGGCATTGGGAAAACAGTCCTAACACAGAAATACACCCTCGACTGGGCTGAAGACAAAGCCAACCAGGACATCCAGTTCATGTTTCCATTGACTTTCAGAGAGCTGAATGTGCTGAAAGAGGAAAAGTTCAGCTTGGTGGAACTTGTTCATCACTTCTTCACTGAAACCAAAGAAGCAGGAATCTGCAGCTTTGAACACTTCCAGGTTGTGTTCATCTTTGATGGTCTGGATGAGTGTCGACTTCCTCTGGACTTCCACAAAACTACAATCCTGACTGACCCTAGAAAGTCCACCTCAGTGGATGTGCTGCTGACAAACCTCATCAGGGGGAACCTGCTTCCCTCTGCTCACCTCTGGATAACCACACGACCTGCAGCAGCCAATCAGATCCCTCCTCGGTGTGTTAGCAGGGTGACAGAGGTCAGAGGGTTCACTGACCCACAGAAGGAGGAGTACTTCAGGAAGAGATTCAGAGATGAGGAGCAGGCCAGCAGGATCATCTCCCACATCAAGACATCACGAAGCCTCCACATCATGTGCCACATCCCAGTCTTCTGCTGGATCACTGCTACAGTTCTGGAGGATGTGCTGAAGACCGGAGAGGGAGCAGAGCTGCCCAAGACCCTGACTGAGATGTACATCCACTTCCTGGTGGTTCAGGCCAAAGTGAAGAAGGTCAAGTATGATGGAGGAGCTGAGACAGATCCACACTGGAGTGCAGAGAGCAGGAAGATGATTGAGTCTCTGGGAAAACTGGCTTTGGATCAGCTGCAGAAAGGAAACCTGATCTTCTATGAATCAGACCTGACAGAGTGTGGCATCGATATGAGAGCAGCCTCAGTGTACTCAGGAGTGTTCACACAGATCTTTAAAGAGGAGAGAGGGCTGTACCAGGACAACGTGTTCTGCTTCATCCATCTGAGTGTTCAGGAGTTTCTGGCTGCTCTTCATGTCCATCTGACCTTCATCAACTCTGGACTCAATCTGCTGGAAGAACAACAAACAACCTGCCAGAGGTCTGAAACAGGAGAATCTGCAGAGAAATCCTTCTACCAGAGTGCTGTGAACAAGACCTTACAGAGTCCAAATGGACACCTGGACTTGTTCCTCCGCTTCCTCCTGGGTCTTTCACTGAAGACCAATCAGAGTCTCCTACGAGGCCTGCTGACACAGACAGGAAGTAGATGGTGGACCAATCAGGAAACAGTCCAGTACATCAAGGAGAAGCTCAGTAAGAATCTGTCTGCAGAGAAAAGCATCAATCTGTTCCACTGTCTGAATGAACTGAATGATGGTTCTCTAGTGGAGGAGATCCAACAGTCCCTGAGATCAGGACGTCTCTCCACAGATGAACTGTCTCCTGCTCAGTGGTCAGCTCTGGTCTTCATCTTACTGTCATCAGAAGAAGATCTGGATGTGTTTGACCTGCAGAAATACTCTGCTTCAGAGGAGGCTCTGCTGAGGCTGCTGCCAGTGGTCAAAGCCTCCAACAAAGCTCTGTGAGTAAATATGTCATCATCTCTATTCTTAAAATGTTGATTCAGCTTTACAACAAACAGGTGAGCTCATTTCAAAGTCTCTAAACAGTGTGAGGGTTGATGGCCTCTCAAAAACTGAAAGTATTGAATGAAATGATCATCAGTGCTCATAATCAACACTTCATTGATTCTTTGAATGTTTCATAGAAGCAGAAAGTTTCAGCATCTCTGAAACATTTGTGGGTGTAACCCTGATCAAAGTCCCATCCAGACCAGCCTGTCTCTGACCCACAGTTTATAATCATGAACTTCTCAACAACAAATGCAAATTTAAACAGAAATCTGTCATGTTTTAGTTTCACACCAACAGCTCATGGAACAATCCAGTGTTGTTGTTGTACTGTTCTCTGATCAGTTCTCCTCTGATCTTCTCAACAAACTGCTCTGCATCAGTGCAGTTAGAGCGCGCTCAGTTAAAGACATGAGTTCACTCTTGTATGTTACCCTCAGCCTCACGTACAGCTCCTCTGTATACCCAGGCTCTGCAGCTGCTCCAAATTAAATGACTTCCCTCATGTTGCTCGTGGGTTCCTGTTTCCAGATCTAAGAAATCTCTCGCTCCTCTTTTCTCACGGTCCTGATTTTCTACAACTTTCTCTCGGTGCCCTCCTGTGTTCACCTCCCTCATTACTTTTGTCCTTCCCTTCAGTCGTTGTCATGATTTGGGACTCAGTGTGAGATTTTATTATTTTATGGGCTTTTATCAGCCAATAAATGGCTAACTTTATTTGTCAGTCTGTCTTTTGTGTCCTGCACTTTGGGTCCTCTTCCACAGTCTGTGAACACTGACAGATAGTGACAGAATGCTGTGACCAGTATAGACCAGCAGATGGAGCCATTTACACTGTGGAAAATGAGACTGCTGACTTCATCTCAATGCTTTGTGGAGGACCTTGATTAAGGACTCAGCTGATTGCTGTATCCACTTTTAGGGGAATCATTTCCAAGAAGTCTTGACTGCTCCAATCTTCCATCCCTGTCCAAGCTGCCTGGCCTTCCAGCCTTGTAGCTGGAGGTCCCTCTGCCAGGTCCACTGGAGGTCACAGTTATATCTCCACTCCCTGCACGTGGGTTGGTGAATTCAAAGCCTGCTCTAAGGATGATAGACCATCACTCTGTCTTCTCATCACCTGGGTTGGTCTGCTCTGACCAGCACCTGACCACAGCCTGCTCAAATCAAGCAGACCTGTAGTGCTGGTCTTTAAAAACCTTAAGAATATGAATGAAATGATCATCATCAATAAATCAAACAAATGATCCTAACAGTCAATATGATCATTTTAATGTCCCAAAGCAGCAGAAAGTGTTTCTGAGACATTTGTGTGTCTAACTCTTATCAAAGTACCATCCAGACCCATAGGTCATTAACTCCCATCATTAATCTCTCAAAACCAAAAACCCATAATAAGAAAAATCTGTGGCATGTTCTGTTCATCCCAAAGGATCCAATCAATGTTCTTTCTGTACTGTTCTCTCTTCAGTTCTCAGTAACTGTATCATATATCCAGGCTCTGCAGCTGCTGCTGAACTCAATCTTATTCCTTATGTTGCTTGTAGCTTCCTGTTGTCAAATCTCAGTCACTGGTTCATAAAAATGTCCTTGTCCACCCACTCAGTACAGATGACCTTCGGTTTGTCCCTGTGGAGGAGAAATTTCATAACCAGAGTTCTTGGTAGGTCATTATTGTCTCTCTTCACCTGACCTGGTGCCCTCTGTCCAGAATAATTCAGCACCTCCAGCATTCATTTGACCAAAATAAGAACAAAGGTCTGATCCTTCAGGCCGTCCTGCAGCTTTACTGGCCTCAGGTTGTTCACAGCAGACTGTAACTACATCTTCTTCTGATGTTGAGCTCTGGCTTGTATCCCACCTTCACTGCAGTCCCTTATTTCCCTAATTGCATCCAGCATGGAGGACAAACTGGCTCCACTAAGGTTCCTGTTAGTTGTCAGAAAGCATGTCTGACTGTAAGGCTGCCATAACCAGAGTTCCCACAGAATTACATTTGACTCACAGCTTTATCTTTGGGATTTCCTCACAGCAAAGATTTTCCACTTAAGTCACCATTTCATCTCCTCTCCTTCACAGACACCTTTAACAGTGTTTCGTGTTTTTATTTGTGAAGGAAGACACCTAAAACACTTTAATTTAAAATGACAACATTTAATATATTAAAGAATCAGAAGTTATCAGCATGTACATGGGCCATTGGTTCAGGCAGACACAGACCATCCCAGCAGTCTGGCTGTGGCTCCCCTCCCCACAGAGCGAAGTCTCTCGGCTAAACATAACTATTTTATACTACAAGCGCTATCAATTCAAAAACAGATGGAGAGAGCCGTGGTTTAGACTTGGCCTTCTCAGATTGGTTCGTCCAGTGGCTGGCTCTCATTGCTCAGATTTCTTCCATCAGTGATGAAGGCCCTGTAAAAGAAACACACCTCCCTGCCCTGATATGTCCCTAATCATGACAGAGCAGTTTGATCCAGATTAATAACAGGACACAGTGACATTTACTCCTGTACACCTAATTTGTACATATGGCAAAACCTTCAAGGATAAGATGAACATATTTTCCTCTGAGATTGGGAAAGCCATGAATAAGATAAACATATCTCCCAAAGGCCCTGAAGTTAGTCTGGCTCTATCTGTCTGTCTGCTCTCTGTCTAATCTATTTATTTAATTTCTATTAATTCCTTCAGCCCCTATTTTAGCTATTTTAATTCAAACACTATTTTGATCATTTTAATTCAACTACTGATTATACATTATTTGATTCAAGTAATAATTTATCATTTAATCAACTACTATTTAGAGCTTTGAGTCAGCTGCCAATTATTCATTTAATTCAATTATTAATTTAATTATTTGATTTATTCATCATTAATTTAATCATTTAATTGATTCATTACTTAATCAATTCTTGGAATTTTACCATAAAGCATTATAATTTTGTTCAGAGTAAAAATAAGATCCAACAACAGGAACACTGTTTTATGCAGCTAGTGTTTAAATACAGTGTTCCTCACATTAAGCAGGTAATGAGGGGAATACTTCCCAAACAGAGATGTCCTGCGGTAATCTTTGTTGCTGTGGATGTTCCTGTTTCCACTGTCATATTCCAGAATCAGGCTCTAAAATGTACAGATGGATCTGAGAGGATTTGATTCCCAATCATGAGACAGAAATCAGGTTTTTGGTAGGTTTACAGTTTTTCAGGATTCCTAAAACAGAAGGTGGAGGAGGTGGAGCTCACAATGACTGCTGCTCTTCAGCAGGCTTCATGTAACAAACCAATCAGAACAAAGTGATACATAAACTTTACACTTTAACAACAGTTTGTTTTGTTGTTCTTGTTTTAATTTTCAGATTGAATGTCGATGAACTCTCAGAGAGAGGCTGTAAAGCTCTCTCCTCAGTCCTCAGCTCCCAGTCCTCTAGTCTGAGAGAGCTGGACCTGAGTATCAGCAACCTGCAGGATTCAGGACTGAAGCTTCTGTCTGCAGGACTCCAGAGTCTCAATTGTAAACTGAATACTTTGAGGTCAGATGAAGTGATATTTGTTTTTCTCTCAAAATTAACCAGTTAAAGATTTTAGCCATTAATGTTTAATGTTGTTGTAATCTTCAAAGGAATTAAGGAGTCCTTTAAACAAACACGATTAAATATTGATAAATCAACTAACTCCTCACCTCACTGCACCCTAATTGGACTTTAAACAGCAGTGTTTGTTTTGGTGTTCATCTTCTATTTTCAGACTGAGTCACTGTACCCTCTCAGAGAGAAGCTATGAAATTCTGTCCCCAGTTTTCAGCTCCCAGTCCTCTAGTCTGAGAGAGCTGGACCTGAGTAACAACAACCTGCAGGACTCAGGAGTGAAGCTTCTGTCAGCTGCAGTGAAGAGTCCACACTGGAAACTGGAAACTCTCAGGTCAGGATTCAGACTTTTCCATTGATATTATTGTACAAATAGCTAACCTTTATAGGATTATCAGGGGGTCTTTTTAATTTTCCTTTTGATGGATTATTAGAATCTGAACTACTGTCTAAAGAATTTTTATAATCACATTTTTGGCTATTTGTTAAAGGATAATCAATTGGATATTTGGAGCTATTTGCAGCCATAATACATACACTGCTCAAAAAAATAAAGGGAACACTCAAACAACACATTCTAGATCTGAATGAATGAAATATTCTCATTGAATATTTTGTTCTGTACAAAGTTGAATGTGCTGACAACAAAATCACACAAAAATCATCAATAGAAATGAAATTTATTAACCAATGGAGGCCTGGATTTGCAGTCACACACAAAATTAAAGTGGAAAAACACACTACAGGCTGATCCAACTTTGATGTAATGTCCTTAAAACAAGTCAAAATGAGGCTCAGTATTGTGTGTGTGGCCTCCATGTGCCTGTATGACCTCCCTACAACGCCTGGGCATGCTCCTGATGAGGTGGCGGATGGTCTCCTGAGGGATCTCCTCCCAGACCTGGTCTAAAGCATCCGCCAACTCCTGGACAGTCTGTGGTGCAATGTGACGTTGGTGGATGGAGCGAGACATGATGTCCCAGATGTGCTCAATCATATTCAGGTCTGGGGAACGGGCGGGCCAGTCCATAGCTTCAATGCCTTCATCTTGCAGGACCTGCTGACAACACTCCAGCCACATGAGGTCTAGCATTGTCCTGCATTAGGAGGAACCCAGGGCCAACCGCACCAGCATATAGTCTCACAAGGGGTCTGAGGATCTCATCTCGGTACCTGATGGCAGTCATGCTACCTCTGGTGAGCACATGGAGGGCTGTGCGGCCCTCCAAAGAAATGCCACCCCACACCATTACTGGCCCACTGCCAAACCAGTCATTCTGAAGGATGTTTCAGGCAGCAGATCTCTCTCCATGGCGTCTCCAGACTCTGTCACGTCTGTCACATGTGCCCAGTGTGAACCTGCTTTCATCTGTGAAGAGCACAGGGCGCCAGTGGCGAATTTGCCAATCCTGGTGTTCTCTGGCAAATGCCAAGCGTCCTGCACGGTGTTGGGCTGTGAGCACAACCCCATCTGTGGATGTCGGGCCCTCATACCATCCTCATGGAGTCGGTTTCTCATCATTTGTGCAGGCACATGCACATTTGTGGCCTGCTGGAGGTCATTTTGCAGGGCTCTGGCAGTGCTCCTCCTGTTCCTCCTTGCACAAAGGCAGAGGTAGCGGTCCTGCTGCTGGGTTGTTGCCCTCCTACGGCCTTCTCCATGTCTCCTGGTGTCCTGGCCTGTCTCCTGGTAGCGCCTCCAGCCTCTGGACACTACGCTGATAGACACAGCAAACCTTCTTGCCACAGCTCGCATTGATGTGCCATCCTGGATGAGCTGCACTACCTGAGCCACTTGTGTGGGTTGTAGAGTCCATCTCATGCTACCACGAGTGTGAAAGCACCACCAACATTCAAAAGTGACCAAAACATCAGCCAGAAAGCATAGGTACTGAGAAGTGGTCTGTGGTCCCCACCTGCAGAACCACTCCTTTATTGAGTGTGTCTTGCTAATTGCCAATAATTTCCACCTGTTGTCTATTCCGTTTGCACAACAGCATGTGAAATTGATTGTCAATCAGTGTTGCTTCCTGAGTGGACAGTTTGATTTCACAGAAGTTTGATTTACTTGGAGTTATATTGTGTTGTTTAAGTGTTCCCTTTATTTTTTGAGCAGTGTAGTTTCCTTTCATAGTGGTAGGATAAAATATATAATAAAAATAGTCTTAATAGATGAACAAATATGAAAAATTCAAAGATGCTTCAGTAAAAGTATAAAATGTAGAACAAGGTGAAAAGTTTTAAAGAAATGTAACAGTATTTCCAAACTAATTTTAAACCTACATTGAAAAACTGAGTGCTCACAGTAAACAGCTGGAGAGGCTGTAGAGCCTGAGGCAGGTGTAGACACATTACTCAGTGAAGGGGCCAACTACAGTTTGGGGCACACAGGTGTACCTAATAAAATGACGTGTGAGTGTGTTGTTGTGTGTCTGAGCCCTGGTCAGAGTCGTATTAGCTGTGTGTGGAAATAAATGCAGGATGAGAGAAACAGACCTGAAAAAGTCCGTTTGAATCCACAAATGAAAAGCAGCTCGTTTCTGATTGGTCGCTGTTTTTACCATCAACCCCCACCCCCACCCCCCTCCCCCACCCACTCACCCACACACATACACACAGACTGGGTGAAAGTGTGCCATGTACATTCACAACTGGGTGAATGGGTGAATTAGCAGAAAATCCTCCTGACCTGCCCATAAACAACAGCCTGCCACACAAACACTGTGGATCCCACTCAGAAGGTTTTCCCACTGTGAGCACCAGGAGATGTTCCTGAGGCAGGATGTGTGTTTTTATCTCTGTACCACTAAAACTGAGGGAGAAATGGCAGTTTAAAAAGTGCCTCTGTATTTGGCTGTGGCCCCAAAGAGAGGAGAAAAGTTACCATTGGAGTGAATGTGGAGGCTCCTCCTGACACTCTCAGGCTAGGGTAGGTTTGAAGAGGATTTCCAACTTTCTGCATTTATTTCAAATGGCAACAAAAAAGATCATAAAAAGCTAAAAATTTTAAAAATGATAAAAGTTACAAAAATAAAAGTAATGGCATAATTCTCCAGGAAAAGCTGAACGTTTTGATACCAAAAAGGTTTCTACTGCTCAAAGCATGAGGAAGGAGTTAGACTGAAAAATGCAGAGAAGGATAATAATGTGAATGTTTAACAGCATCATATTAATAATACAAAAATAACTGAAGAACTTTAATTTATCCCAAAGTTGGGAAATCACTGTTCCAGCTGCCAGAACACCAAAAACAACCTAAAATTGACCCTCAGAGGTCGATCATCTTGTTAAAATGTTGCAGCCTTGCTGCATATGCCTCAATATTGTGGCATCATCATTTAGAAGACCTTTATGAAGCATATTTTTACTGTGTTTTACTATTGTATGAAAAAAGCTAAAGCTGTTCACTGCTGGGCACTGATAGAGGAACACAGGAACACCCCAGGTTTCTGTCAGCTCTGTAGCCGGGCTGGCAAAGAGTCACAGCTCTGTTGAGCCCTGTATTCCTTTAGCTTTAAGTAGTAATAACTTCATGAACATCTTCAAAAATAATATTTTAACCATCCGTAAAAACTGGCAGCACAGTGGTGAACTGATTAGACTGGTTAGCACTGATAATAAGTTTTATGAATAGTAAAAATTTGATTATCTGGATCTTTACCAAACATGTGACTGGGTGTTGTAGAACTGCAGCTGCATTGAATGCTTAACCTCTTTGTACCAGTGGGCCCGTCGGTGGGCCCGCTGGTGTCCTCATTTGCATGCGCATTTTGTAATGATGCTAGAACTGCAACCAAATAAGAGAGAGCAGTAATTCTTTTTGTATATAAAACCAGAGAATTTACACTTACATATCATGCATTCAACATGTCCCCAGAGCGCTATATCCTTCCTCCAGCAGGTTCGCAGAAATCGTGTAAAATCGCATATAAAGCGTGTTAAAAAGCCCACCTGCAGACCATGCATTAGCAGCATGGAGGGGGCATTATTCGCCAGGCGACCAATAGGAATGCATCTATCAGTTAATCACAGCTTGCAGCCACTCTGCCGTAGCAGCGGAGAGGGTAGCCAGACGGATGGAGCAGCCGCACACAAGTCATCGGACTTTGGACAAAATCGGACTAAAGCTGGCCTGTGTGCGTTCATGGGACTAGTAAGTTCACCTTGTGAGCATTGTACTTGTTGTTTGTCCCACGTAGATTTAGCCATGTTTAATAAAAGTTATTACTGTTAGTGTATAAGCGGCTCTGTTGTTGTTATATAAGTGAGTGTGCTAGCCTTGCTTCACCAGTTATGTTGTAGTTATGTTGAGCTAATATGTTTCGAACAAAGTTAGCGTGTAATGTTTATACCTGTTGCTGCTGACAGCTGCTCGGTGTTAAACCGTATGTCAGCGCGGCACTGGAGTGAATTATTCTGTCCAGTAGATGGCACTGTTGGCCCTAGAATGAGAGATTTTCCCTTATTGATGCTTCTGTGCTGTTTCACCTTACTTGTCCTTACTGTTGTAGGATAATTTGTTTCGACTGACTGTGATGCAGTCTAAATAGATATTTATTAGTTGAAGTGATAATTTAATGTTACCATTTTATACCTGTTTCAGAAACCACACTTTTACTGGTCAGCCTGCGTATGTGCATATTGTGTGGCAATGGAAAATAAAGTTTGCACCTGATGTGACATCGTCTCATGTCTCTGACCGGACTATATTACAAGGGGACCGCATTGTTACCACGAGCAAGAGATAGTGGGTTAGTGTGTCCACTATAACAGATGGTCCTTCGAGCCGGATGTGATCTCCTGTAATAAAGATGTCATACTCAGAAGAACCGCGTACTAGGAGACAACCGGCCCTCCCTACTCACCTGCGGGAATACGACCTCAGTGATTATCCCCCCAAGAGAAGGCCAACAATCTCCAGGTTAGCACATACTCCGCCTCCACATCCAACAGATGAAGAGGAGCCCGACGGGGCTCATGGATATGCCCGATCTGAGTCCCCTATAACTCAGGACAGTTTCCAGTTATCTGGGTGGGACACTAGAGATCAGTGGGGTGAGAAGACAGCGAGACTACAGCAGGAGAATGAGAAACTGAGAAGTGAGCAGGAGGTTCTGCTCCAAGTCATGCACCGTCTGAGGTTACATAATGAGGAGCTGTCAGAGAAAAGTGGAGAAAGAATGGAGCTGCTTCGCAGCCAAGCAGCAAAGGAGACAGCACAATTACGTGAGCAGCTCAACCATCTCAGTGGCACCATTAATCAGCTGCAAAGGGCCTACAATGCACTGCCTACTCCACTGCTGGAACCGAGAGACCAGGCTACACAGCTGGACAGGCCTGGCAGGTCTGTCAGCCCTGGCAACCACAACAGAGCAGAGTCTGATGGTGGTGAGGAACAGCATGTCACTCCGACAAGAGAAGATAAGGTACACTCACTCCTGGGTTCAGATCACACGGTACCACCTCACATGCCTCTACAGGAACCTTCTAGTCAGCGGTATTCCGCTCGGCACCGCTCTCCAGATTACTGCCACAGCAACGCTTCAGCCCACCTTCACTCGGCTGAGAGGTACTCTCTTCACACGCAAGGGATCACCTACACGTCAGAGAGAAGGTCAGCACGGCACCTGAGGCCCGACACATTAGACAGAGGCATGGTGATTACTCCCCTGATGGGTTCCCCTTGGCAAGGCGGGCCGATCATGCACCAGCATGGGACTACCCCCACAGCTCAGAAAGATATCACCACAGATCGCCTGAGCCAGGAGCTAGAAGTCAGCCTGTTCAGGGTGGCGGTTATAGCCCTCAGTACCACTCCCCGCCTAGACATGATTATGCCAGTGACTACCTGTACCCCAGATCTCCACATCCGGGACCAGTGGGAGGTCAGGAGCGATACTATAGGGGGCCCACACCTACTATTCCAGATTTCCTGCACCCAAGCCCACGGGAGTTTGCACGATTGAGGATTGCCCTAGAAAATATCCTCCCAGCAGATGTGACAGAGCGCTTCAAATTCCAGATACTGGTGGATCACCTTAAGTTGGAGGAGGCTTTGCTTATTGCTGACTCCTACAGCAATTCCAGATACCCTTATACCAACACTATGGAGGCCCTCAACCAGCAGTACGGACAACCACACCAGCTGGCCCTGCAGCGTATTGCAGAATTAATGGATGGGCCCTCAGTTACGGCAGGGAATACAAAGGTCTTTAGGATGTTTGCTCTAAGGGTGCGCTCACTGGTTAGTATGTTAGCACAGCTGGGGAGGAAAGGAATGGTTGAACTGGAGTGTGGGTCCCACGTGTCCAGGTTGCTGGAAAGGCTCCCCCATGAGTTGAGGTCCAGTTTTTGTCGATACATTCACCCTCAAAACATTCCCATTCCCACACTGAGTGACTTTGCAGACTGGCTTGAGTACGAGCTGCAGGTACAAGTTGATACTCTGAGGGTCAGCTCAAGGAGGGCCACATTCCAGAGAGGAGAGGAGAAAGCCATCCACTAAGACAACCACCATACTGTTCAACACGGAGCCCCCAGGTACAGCCGCTACGTCAGCGGTTCCACCAGCTAAAGGCAAAGGGAGGAAGTACTGTCCATACTGTGACAGTAGCAACCACTCTCTAAACAACTGCTCCAACTTCGGTCAGCTACACGCAGCCCAACGACGAAGCTCGATTAAGAATAATAACCGGTGCTGGCGTTGTGGTAGGACCCATCATGCGGCAGAATGTGACTTGAAAATGTGTTGTAAGACTTGCAACTGGCGGGATCTCCTGGTCCTGCATGACGTCAACGACAGACCCACTAAAGGTGAGACAGCGCAAGCGTCATCAGCGTCATCTCCACCTATGGACACTTGCACCACACGAGTGGGAGAGGAAGTGTTATACAACGACAGACCTCTGGGAGGATGCAAAGTCCTCTTCAAAATTAGCAAGGTGCTGTTACGAAATGGAGATCGAGTCCTCGAGTCTTATGCAGTCCTTGATGATGGTTCAGAACGGACTATCCTTCTCCATACAGCTGCACAACAGTTGGGTCTGAAAGGTCAGCGTGAAGACTTAACCCTGAGGACTGTGAGACAAGATCTCCATGTCCTCCAAGGCGAGGCTGTTTCCTTCAGCATTTCGCCTGTCTCTCAGCCAAGAAGGATTTTCAAAATACACCAAGCATTCACTGCTGAAACACTTGGGTTGGCCGAGCACACTCACCCAGTAAACGCGCTCAAGCAGAGATATCACCATCTCAGGGGTCTGCCCCTGCAAGACATTGATCACGCTAAGGCAGTACTGCTAATAGGATCAGACCACCCACATTTGGTCACCCCAGTGGAACCTGTCCGCCTTGGCCCACCAGGTGGGCCTGCAGCTATCAAGACACGGCTAGGCTGGACATTACAAGGCCCAACGCAGAAGGTAATGCAGAGGCTGACCGAGCAGCGGTGCTATTTCACCATTTGTCAGTCCCCAAATGCACATCTGTTTCGAGAGGTTGAAAGACTATGGCAAATGGATGTCTTACCCTGGCATAATGCCAAAGTCAGCGCCAGGTCACGGCAAGACCAAGAAGCAGTGAAGCTTCTCGAGACCAAGATAGAGAGAGTAAACATCAAGGGAGTTAAGCGCTATGCAACACCACTCCTGCACACTCCCAACATGCCCACACTGTCTACCCCTAAGGAAGCCGTGCTCCCTCTGTTTCGCAGCACCGAGCGGCGGCTGGCCAAGTCGCCCGAGCAGGTCCTCGTGTACACTGCAGAAATTCAGAGACTGCAAAGGGAAGGTTACATTGTTAAACTTGAACCCGGAGCAGAGGACACCCCCACTAGCTGGTATATCCCACACCACATGGTGCAGCATAATGGCAAGAATCGAGTTGTGTTTAACTGCTCCTTTCAGTTCCAGGGACAAAGTCTCAATGACCACCTTCTCCCTGGGCCTACTTTGGGGCCATCCCTCCTGGCAGTGCTTCTAAGATTCAGACAGCATCCCTTTGCAATCAGCAGTGACATCCGGGGGATGTTTCACCAGGTTCAACTTCTGAAGGGAGACCAACCACTGCTCCGATTCCTTTGGCGGGACTGCAAACGTGAAGATCCCCCTGCTGTCTATGAGTGGAGAGTGCTTCCCTTTGGCACCACATGCAGCCCATGCTGCGCCATCTTTGCACTACAGAAGCATGTGCTAGACCACAGCCAGCCAGGGGAGGATGTCCGTGAGACTGTGATGCAGTCATTCTATGTCGATAACTGTCTTCAGAGTTTGGCATCAGAGGGAGAAGCCAAAGTACTCGTGGATAAACTACAGAACCTCCTGGCCGAAGGTGGTTTTGAGTTAAGGCAATGGGCTAGTAACCAGTCTTCCATCATTAGCCACCTCCCCTCAGAGCTTCGATCGGACAGCGCAGAACTCTGGATAACACATGGCCAGCCCGATGTGCAAGAATCCACACTTGGACTCCACTGGCACTGCTCGTCAGACAGGCTTCGTTATAAGCTCCGCCCCGTGGATCACCCCCAGGTGACTCTGCGCACAATTTACAAGGTCCTGGCAAGCCAGTATGACCCACTTGGCTATATTGTACCATACACCACACGAGCTAAAATCATAGTTCAGCAGATGTGGGCGGCACGGAGAGATTGGGATGACCCCAAACTTCCCGAGGATCCCCTCCAGGCTTGGAAGGAGTGGGAGCAAGAACTGCCTGAGCTGCAAACCATCTCTTTAGCTCGTTGCTACACCAGCTCTGCTATGGACGTAGGCACCTGTCATCGTGATGTCCATGTATTCTGTGATGCTTCTGAGCGAGCTTACGGATCAGTGGCTTATCTCAGAAGTGAAGATGCATGTGGGAGAGTGGAAGTCGCCTTCCTGACTGCACGTTCCAGAGTAGCACCCCGGAAGCAACAGACCATACCTCGCTTGGAACTATGTGCAGCACTGACAGGGGCACAGTTAGCACAGGTGCTTACTACTGAACTGACAGTCCCTCTCCGCCATGTCACTCTATGGACTGACATGACTACGGTACTAGCATGGTTACAGTCAGACACGTGCCGATTCAGAGTCTTTGTGGGAACTCGTGTGGCTGAGATCCATGATTTGACCAACGTGACAGCCTGGAGATATGTGGATTCTGCCAGCAACCCAGCAGATAATATTACAAGGGGAAGGCATCTGGCTGAATTAGGGGAACAAAGTCGCTGGTGCCAAGGACCCCATTTCTCCAGGAGTCTCCAGATCAGTGGCCCAAGAAACCCCATCTTACATCTGTTAATGACGAGGACCTACGGAAGCCTTTCACCTGTCTGCACATCATCACACCATGCAAACCGCCTTTACCTGACCCAGAGCAGTTCACACATTCAAGGAACTCCTTGAAGCTACAGTGCAAGTTCTGCGTGAGCCAGCAGATACCGCTCTCACAGCAGAAGATTATCAAAGGGCAGAAAATATGCTGCTACGACAAGTGCAGCAAGATTGTTTTCCCTCTGACCTGGCCTCCTTAGAAGAGGGCAAGCCACTCAGGAAATCAAGCCGTCTGATTACTCTGGCTCCAGCTCTAGAGGCAACAACAGGACTCATTCATGTAGGAGGTCGACTCCGTTACAGTCCTTATCTTGACCAAACCACTATCCACCCAGTTGTGCTCGATCCTAAACACAGGATCACTCAGTTAATCATTAAGGAAGTAGACGAAACTTTATGCCATCCTGGAGCAGAACAAGTGTTTGCTGAAGCTCGCAGGAGGTTCTGGATATTGCGGGGGAGAGAAGGAGTTAAGCGATATCAACGAGGGTGTCTTGACTGCAGGAAGTGGAGAGGCAAACCAGAGATACCAAAGATGGCAGACTTGCCTCTTGCAAGACTCCGGCTTCATCAGCCTCCGTTCTACTCCACAGGTGTGGACTGTTTTGGACCCTATATTATCAAAGTTGGCCGACGAAATGAGAAGCGATGGGGCATCATATTTAAATGCCTCACTACGAGAGCGGTTCACCTGGACCTCCTCTCTGCCATGGACACTTTTCTTATGGCATTCCGTCGATTCATTACCCACAGAGGGAAACCATTCGAACTGCTTTCTGATCAAGGCACCAATTTCAGAGGAGGGCAAAGAGAGTTTGAAGGAAGCTTTCAATGCTCTGCAACCTGAACTACAGGCTCGGCTTGCTGCCCAGCAGGTGAGATTCACGTTCAACCCACCAAATTCACCCCATTTTGGCGGGTGCGGGGAGAGAGAGATTCGCTCTTTGAAGCAGGCCCTACAGACCACATTAGGGGCGCAGACTGTAACAGAGGAGGTTCTGCAGACTGTTCTCACAGAAGTCGAAGGGATTCTGAATTCCAAGCCCCTAGGTTATGTATCGTCAGATGTGGCTGATGTGGATCCAGTCACGCCAAACTCTCTGTTGATGGGGCGGCCAGATACAACTCTTCCCCAGGTGGTATATCCTAAATCTGAATTACTGAGTAAACGGAGATGGCGTCACAGCCAGGTACTGGCTGAACATTTCTGGAAGCATTTTATCAAGTATTACCTTCCAAGTCTGCAGACCAGACACAAATGGCAAGCATTCTGCCATTCTCGTGGGCAAGGCAGTTATGATTGTTGATCTCCAACTTCCCCGCACACTGTGGCCGGTGGGACTGATCACAGAAACGTTTCCTGGATCAGATGGAAGGATCAGAACCGCCAAGGTGGAAGTGAATGGGCGCACATATACCCGGCCTCTGACGCAACTCATCCCTCTTCCAGCTTTACCGGAATAGTGAAGGATTCTTGACTGATGAACAGATTTCCACCAGAAATCCGGGGGCGGCTGTTAAAAAGCCCACCTGCAGACCATGCATTAGCAGCATGGAGGGGGCATGATTCGTCAGGCGACCAATAGGAATGCATCTATCAGTTAATCACAGCTCGCAGCCACTCTGCCGTAGCAGCGGAGAGCGTAGTCAGACGGATGGAGCAGCCGCACACAAGTCATCGGACTTTGGACAAAATCGGACTAAAGCTGGCCTGTGTGCGTTCATGGGACTAGTAAGTTCACCTTGTGAGCATTGTGCTTGTTGTTTGTCCCACGTAGATTTAGCCATGTTTAATAAAAGTTATTACTGTTAGTGTATAAGCGGCTCTGTTGTTGTTATATAAGTGAGTGTGCTAGCCTTGCTTCACCAGTTATGTTGTAGTTATGTTGAGCTAATATGTTTCGAACAAAGTTAGCGTGTAATGTTTATACCTGTTGCTGCTGACAGGTGCTCGGTGTTAAACCGTATGTCAGCGCGGCACTGGAGTGAATTATTCTGTCCAGTAGATGGCACTGTTGGCCCTAGAATGAGAGATTTTCCCTTGTTGATGCTTCTGTGCTGTTTCACCTTACTTGTCCTTACTGTTGTAGGATAATTTGTTTCGAATGACTGTGATGCAGTCTAAATAGATATTTATTAGTTGAAGTGATAATTTAATGTTACCATTTTATACCTGTTTCAGAAATCACACTTCTACTGGTCAGCCTGCGAATGTGCATATTGTGTGGCAATGAAAAATAAAGTTTGCACCTGATGTGACATCGTCTCATGTCTCTGACCAGACTATATTACAAGGGGACCGCATTGTTACCACGAGCAAGAGATAGTGGGTTAGTGTGTCCACTATAACAAAGCGTAAACAACAAAACATTATAATCCTTGTGGTCATTGTTTTCATTAGCTGCTAACAGCAGTTCACGTTGTCACACGAACTATCACATGATTTCGTGCAAGCCACTACCTGCAGCAACCGGAAGTGATGTCATTTTCCCGCGAATCGCTCATATTCTTGCCGGGAAACGTAGTTTTATTCTCCTAGGCCTGGCACAGCAGAAACCACTGCATGTTTGCCTTTATACCTTCCTGTATACGTTCCAGAGACACTTAGAACTTTGATTACACTATTGACAGTTTATTATTTTATTTTTTGCAAATTCTGCACAGTATTCATTTTTTTTCGTTTTTCCTACAGTTTATAAAATGAGTGTATCTTACAAATGAAGTTAGGAACAGACTCAAAATTTATTTTCTGTGGTTTGAAAGGCCTCTGTGCATCTTTTTCTCATTTACACTTTTGAAGAATATAGCTATGGCTTTTCTGTATCTAGAAAAATATGTAAAAATAAAAAACAATTTTCAATTTTTTTTGTGGGTCATTGGACTTTTTAGCTAATTTCTGTAGGTACTATGGATTTCTTTCATACATATTTTGAAAATTTAGGATATAAAGATTCTATTGATGTATAGAAAATTGAAATATTCCAAAAAATGGCACTACAGCATGTAAAAATGTAAAGATATGGCCTGGCGGACCTGTTCTATTGTAGGTCATAAAGGCTTAAATGCTATTCACTGTAATATCCTGGCCATTCAATACTGAGCTACTGTTTGGTTGCTTTGGGGTTTCTTAGTTTATCTTTGCTCATAGCTTTGATTTTCAGTCATTCTGAGCCTTCAGTTCTTGTTAGTTTTACTTCCTGTTTGTATTTGTGAGGTTTATTTAGTTTCCTCACTGCTCCTCTTCCTCTCTTTGCTAAGGTCACTCAGGTTTCTGTGTTTCAGTCATGCTTCCTCTTTTATTTTGGTAGGTATCGTCTCTGGTGTCTTAGGTTTAGTTTGACTTCCTCTCCTGTAGTTGTCTAATTATTTTCAGCTGTGTCTCGTTACCTGCTGTGTTCAGTTTCCTGATGACCTCAGGTGTATAAATATCCCTGTCCTTCCTCTCAGTCTGTGAGTGCTTCCCAATGATCCATTTTGCTGAGGAAGGTTCCTCACTGAGAGAAGTGGCCCAGAAATCTCTGCATGGAGGCCATAATAAGAGCAGTTTGAATTCTCCTGATAGTAAGGAAAGGAGCTTCCATGCTTCCTTTATTGCCTCCTTTAGCATAGGAGACAGTGGGACCATCCTTTATAAGTGTTTCTCAAACTTTGGGGCGGGGTCAGTGGCGCAAAAAGGGGGTACGCACTATATGCAATGCATAGGGGTGCCGCACAAGAGGGGGGCGCCAAAATGATGTGGGAAAATATTTCTCTAGTTGTATTTTCTGTATTTAACAGCTGTGCATATAACATGATCAATAACAGAGGCGCTGCGCTGATTAGGCACCCCTGCGCTCCCTCACCTCCCCTCCTCCTGTCCCATTTAAAGACCGTCGGTAACTTATGTCACAGATGTCTTGTATTTTATAAGTCCATGAATAAGTGATCTGCACACATGAACGCAGTAAATGTTGAGAGGATGCGGAGTGAGTGTGTGTGTGTGTGTGTGTGTGTGTGTGTGTGTGTGTGTGTGTGTGTGTGTGTGTAGTGTTCTCGCTAGCGGTTGATCGTAAGGCGCCGCGCCGATCTGAGATACCCTCTAGTCGGGCTGAGGATTTCACCGGTTGCTTTCGGAGCTCTGCATTTAGCAAACAGGAGCCTGCCCCGTGGACTCTGCACCGGCTAGATCGCTGCTTGGACCTGTATTATTTCACTGCAATTTACAATCTACCACAGCAGGGAAAGTTCACAATGTGCACGTTTGTTGTCCCTAAGGTCATGCACACTTGATTTCGCGGCTACAGAAATCGAAATGACAACCAGCATGAATGAGGAGAAGTAAGAAGAAAAACGAAGATCAGAGGAAAATTTCATCACTGACAAGTTTTTTCCACGCCTCCACTGTCTCTGTGGTTTAACTCGCTGTGCAGAGAATGTCAGCTGTTTTTTTTTCCTTACATCAGCTGTAGCCACATGAACGATCATTATAACCACAATCTGGTGGTAATCACACTATTGTGGTTTGGTTTGTGCGATTGTTTGGTGCCGTTTCCTTCACTTTCTATGAACTGACAGATTTCCTCAGGCAGCTCATCGCACCTGTGTAATAAGGCATGTCACCAAATTCAGAAGCTATTTACTCCAGAAAAGATTGAAACTGCTGTGATTTAAACCTTTGCCTCTTATAAAGTTCCCAGTCTGTGTTACGGTGTTTATGTTCTGTCTTCAGGACTTTGCTGCACAGCGTTTCCTGCTGTGTGACGCAGTGATGCACTGTCAGCCCACCTGTGCAGGTCTCC
>CM024194.1:60982060-61059163 GCA_013435755.1 Amphilophus citrinellus | reverse complement strand
GCTTGCCTCTTTCTCATGTATTGTGTTGTGTTATTCCTGTAATTGAATGCTTTTGGACAGAATTAAAGTTTGCAGAACACTGAAGTTTTCTACTATCAGACCACATTGTTGTGGCATTTGTTATGTTCAAGCTGTGAAGTGGACATGTTAAGTGCACTTTTTATTTAAAAGAAGATATATATTGTATGATAAACTTCTTTTTTGTGTTTATTTGATTCCTATTCAAGACACTTTGATAAGAATGACTATATTGTTAATATAGGCTACAGAGTATCATTTTTTAACATTTTTGGCTGGTGGTGTGCCTCGTGATTTTTTCAATGAAAAAAATGTACCTTGGCTCAAAAAAGGTTGAAAAACACTGGTGTAAACATCAAATATCTGCTCAGTTTATCAAGATATTGCTTGAATTCAAATGTGCTCCGACGTTTTCGGAGATGTCCGCTCCGCTGCTCTAACAGCAGCTGTCCGCTCGCCGGCCGAACGACGGTCACTGTATGCGGGGAGAACTCCAGACTGCCGGCTCATCGTTTCAAAACTCCCGCTGATTTTCACTGCTGAGTGGAAGTTAAACACAGATATAATACACTCAGATTATCTCTAATGGCTGATGTTTGGTTTATCAGCGTTTCAATTGTCCCTGTACAAATCAATAAAACTGATATTAAAAATATTTTACTCAGGAAGGAACATGAGAGCCTTTTCACCAGGAATGGGAACATCGCATCGGCACCTGATGCTGTTTATGGAGATGGTGAAGACTGACGACAGGCCTGCTCCAGAAATGATCAAATTATATGTTTTAAAGTGTTAATATTTATTTGACTGTATTCTAAACAAATGTCGTAAGTGGTGGAAGTGTTCTGGAATAAAAATGATGTAATTTTAATATTTGACCTGACTTTGTAAAGTAAGCAGCAGAGCTGTGTATAATGTTTTTATTCAGAGATGAAGTTTTTAAAACCAAGCAGTCAGTAAATTCAAGCTGGAAGGCGACAGAAATACTGGAGCTGAGCTGTGATGTCATCAAGTACGCTGGTGTTCCAACTGAGAAATAATCCCCGTACTCAACAAGTACGAACTTGTCAAGTACGCAAGTTCATACTTGCGTACTTGAGGTTTGAGAAACGGCCCTGGTTTCCTGTAAACGGAGGGAGCAGCGGTGAAAGTGAGTCTGTTAGTGTTGGAAACTTAGCGCCTTTCTCCGTAGAGTTTGTAGAGTTTTGTGGAGTTTTCCCGGAAAGCCGTCCCCGTGTTGTGTGTCCACGCAGCTCTCCGCAGCTTCGGCACCGAGGGGGACCCCCTTTAGACCGCAGAGAGCCCACAGCGAGTCTGTGACAGAAAGGTTGCAGCAGGCCGTTAGCTGAGCCTCCACTTTCCTTCAGAGAGCAGGAGGAGGAAAGAGGAGCTGAGGCGGGGTGAGTGTAACACAACATTGTTGTTGTTGTCCTGTCTCTGAGTGTGTGACTGTAGAGGAAGAAGAAGAGTCCCAGCTCAGCAGTGTGAGTCTCTTCTTTGACTTTTACAGCCGCTGCTGGAAGAAGATTTAGTTCAGAATAACGTGTCTGCTTCAATAAAGCTTCAAGGAAATAAATCACAGTCATTCTGATGTTGATCAAACTTGATGCTGACGCACACTTTTCATTTTGATTGAACTGTGAAAGCTTTACAATACTTTCTGTCAACAATACGATCAGTGGCGGCTCCAGAAATATTTTTCTGCAGGTGCTAAGGGGGGGCTAAGCATTTTACTGAGGGTGCTATGAACAGTGGCGGTCCTAGCCTGTTTGCCCCCCCATAGTGATTGCTACAGCAGCACCTACCGCACTGCTCCACTTGGGAGGTAATGCCTGCTGTGTGGTGCATGTAGCTTTCTGCCATGGTCTAACAGGCAGGTTTTAACAGAAGCCCCCCCCCCACCACCACCACCACCATCAAAGGCACACTCAGAATTTCTTTTAAAATTTTATCAAAAACAACATGGAAGAAACTGAAATAGTACTGTAAACAAACATAACAAAAAACAAACTGTAACACTGGGTAAGTTAAAAGTATAACAACCAACTAAAAAAATAAATAATGTAGAATCTGGTCCAATCAGGCAACACTGCACCATCCACCAACATTTGTCTCCGTCTAGATTCATATTTGTGTTATTTTTTCATGAGGATTCTGGTTCACA
This sequence comes from Amphilophus citrinellus, assembly GCA_013435755.1. Classification (NCBI taxonomy): domain Eukaryota; kingdom Metazoa; phylum Chordata; class Actinopteri; order Cichliformes; family Cichlidae; genus Amphilophus; species Amphilophus citrinellus. The sequence goes on along the minus strand of CM024194.1, from coordinate 61,056,981 downwards.
CAAATACTGTGAATTAATGACCAAATTTACAGAATTATAAATAGGGATGGGAATTGATAAGTATTTAGCAATTCCCATTCCATTATTGATATCACTTATCAATTCGATTCCCTTATTGATTCCCATTGGGTTAGTGAATAAAATATACCACAAATGGGTTGGTTAACCCTTTAAAATGTGAAGTAGAACAACATTAAAACTGATATAAAAAAAACAAGAATTCCTCTTTCAAAATTGATACTAATAATATTTTAACATAAAATACAACTGCAGGGTGATCAGAACCTCTGGCAGCTCTCACCAACTAAATGTTACAGAGATGGAGATTATTCATACAGTATAGTGAAAGCAGTACAGCCAAATAGGGTTGCAACTATCGATTATTCCATTGACTGAGTGATCGGATTAGAAAAACTTTTCTCATATTAACATTTCATCTGTATTTTTTAACTTCCGTACTGCAGTTTTTTCCCTGTGTGAAACAAACAGGGTGGATGGAGCAGCTACAAAGTTCTCTGTTCTTCACTTCCTGATCAGGTGGTTGATGAAGGACCTCCAGCTGTTTCAAAGTAAAGGTTTAACGGTGGTTACAGGAAAAAGCGCTGCTGCTTTGGACGCTAGAAAAACGGTTCCTTTCACTCCATCCGAACTCATTGGTAACGGCTCTGCCTTTTTTGCGCTTGCTGCGTGTGCACAGACTGCACGTAAAACAGCTGCTGCTGTTGTTGAAACACTGTAAACATAATTATTATTATTATTATTTCCGCCAAGGAGGAGGTTATGTTTTCAGTGGTGTTCGTTTATTTGTTTGTCTGTCTGTCAGCAGGATTACTCCAAAAGTTATGAACGGATTTCCCTGAAATTTTGTGGAGTGGTTGGAAATGACAAGAGGAAGAAGTGATTAAATTCTGGCGGTGATCCGGATCACGATCTGGATCCAGGAATTTTTTTAAGGATTCTTCACTGTTGCGGGATACAGGCAGAGCCTTCCCCTTTAAGAATGTAGCCTTATGGGAAATGTATTTCAAGCCACAGGTTGTATGTTGTAGGCTGAGAGACACCGCCCACTTTTCTCTGCCCTGTGTGTGTGTATGCGGGCTAGCGCGGGAGACGAGCAGTGTTGCCAAGTCCGCTTATTATAAGCGACTTTGGGCTTGTTTTTTTCTAAAGTCGCTTGCAAATCTCGTGAGTCGCGGGTTGCGTTTTTTTGGGCTTGTTTTGAACGTCAAGTTGCTTATTTGGGCTTGACTTTCTTTCCGAGTGAAACTCCTCGAATATCTCTCGGCGCCCTATAATAAAGCAAAAGATGAGTGGTAGGTAGTTTGTCCCTTCCAAGCCCCCGTTTGACCGGGCGTACACCCAAACAAACACTCATAACAGCCCAGAGTGAGGAGGCAGCGTAATAATGAACTCCAGTAAGCGTGGAAAATATAGAAAAATATAATAAAGAGTGTGAGAAAGAGAGCGCACTTACAGAATGGATCCGAGCTCAGATGGGAGACAGTGGTGCTAAAAGTGGGTCTGCACTATATGCAACAGGGGCACCGCACAAGGGGGGGGGGGGGGGGGGGGGGGCAAAACGATGTGACGAAATTATTTCTCTAGCCGCATTTTCTGTATTTAACAGCTGTGCATATAAAATGATCAGTAACAGAGGAACGGCGCTGATTAGGCACCCCTGTGCTCCTTCACCCCCCCTCCACACAGGAATAGCCTATAGAAAACTTATAGAGCTCTTCTTGTAAAAGCAAATATGTGAAACTGACAGACATGACAGGCTTGGAGATATTGTAAAGCCAGATTAAATGAGTCTATGATGATCATGGTGTTTTATTAATTTTTATTCAGGAATAAAAATATCTGACAGTGTTGGTCTCAGACAATTCTTTCTTTCTGGTATAACTTTCACAGCCCTAGAAAAGAGTGAAGAAGCAGAAAGTGAAGCTCTGATTGGTCCAGGGGCTTCTGATTCTGCTGCTCTAACAGTGGATCAGACTCAGATCACCCAGAACGCTTCCTCTGTTTCCCACCTCATATTTCAGCAACTCCAATCATATCATGAAGCAGTCATGTGATTTTAGAAAAAGGGGCCTCGTTTAGCTTTTGTCACGTGATGTTCTTCAAAAACCATACGGGCCTCGACACAGGCTTCATTTGGACCCTTTGGCTCGGTACAGGCCTCAGGGCTTTGGTACAAGACGTAACATCACTACTCCAGGAATGGAGGCATTTGGAGGCTGAAATCGGCTCTCTGGGACACTTTTTGTAGTGAACTGATGAAAGCTGTGTCTCACATGGAGTGGATGTTAGTCCAACACATCAGACATGAGCTCTGCAGCTGTCAGTTGATGTGAGCATCAATGATTTGTGTTTCCTCTGCAGGTGAAGGTAGAAAGTGTGTGTGAGCTGATGTGAATTCAGCAGCATGGATCAGTGTGAGGACAGAGAGGAGGGAGTCCCTCCCTCTAAAACCACTCTGTGTGGGGAACATGAGAGCCAGACCAAAGCTCAGAGGTGAGATGACCATCTCTAACTGTCCATGACTCTTCTCCATGTCACAGCTCAGCACTCACATCACTGCTGCATCATTATTCACAGGAACCCACCTGGACCTGGACCTGGACCTGGACCTGGACCTGGACCTGGACCTGGACCTGGACCCAGCTGTGTGTCCTTAAAGAGTGACCGGTCTAAAGGTCGCGTCCCTGATTTTAAAGGTCAGCGTGCGTCTGCTGCAGAGAGGTGAGCTGTCAGTAACATGAACTCTTTGATTTAACTGCTTGATGTTGTTGGATAGAAACTGCAGTGCAAACACGTCGTTCCCTCAATCCCATTGAAACTGTCTCTGAAAAACAAGCCTTTGGTATCTAAAGAGCTGAAAATCCACTTCAGCAAACAGGAAGTGATGCTCGGGCTCATGTTTTCTTCCATCAGTCATGCTGTAGAAAGTCAGAGGGGTTCATTCTGCAGTGAAATCAATGAAACACCAACTTTACTGCACAGATTTCACTTTAAAACTTTGAGCATCAAAATGAGTCAAACTCTGGTTATTGTGGGTTTTTGTAAACTTCTACAAACAAAGCTGATCTCCACTTTTCTCCACTCTGAAAATCCAGCAAATAAAAATCAAAGTCTGATCTGCTGACATGAACCTAAAGTTTGATCTTTGTGCCTGTTGGAGATCAGTTCATCTTCTGCTCACTGAACTGTGGACAGAAACAGGAAGTTGAAGCTTCTCCATGTAAATGTTTGTAGGCTTCAAGCATCCATCTGTCCACACAGGCTGTGTTGTGTTACTGCTGTATGTGTGCTGTGTGTGTCTGTCTGAAGCATCTTCTTACTCTGCACACATGGAACTACACCGACTGTGAGCTGAGCCCAAACACAGCTGACCTACACTGAATCCTGCACCTGAATGCATCCTGAGCAGACACAGGTGACTGCAGCTGCTGCTGATTGGCTAACATGCAGCTCACATGACCTTATCCAGAAGAAGCAGAGAACCTCCCTGAAAGACGAGCAGCTGATCTTAAAAACGTGTTTAAAGTTTATTGTGGTGTCTTTGATTGTTGCTGTTCATTCTCTGGGCTCCTGCAGTGTTTCTGATATTGGTCCAGTCATATCCTCCTCACTCTGATTCATTAAAGTAACCATGGTTACAGTAAGGTCACAGGGGTCACCACATCAGGTCAGCATGGTTTAGATCTGGCAGAGTTTTTCCACTGCGTGCTCTTTACAATCAAAGCTCCCTGAGACGCCTGTTTGTTCTGATTTGGTCTCTAAATAAAACTGAAGTTTGGATCCAGAATCATGAATTTCATGTAAAGTTGAGCTGAGGGAGAAACGAAGGACCTCAGACGGCTGATTTTACCTTCACTAAATGTTTCACAGCTTTTTGTCCTAAAGAGGACCTGATTTTAGCTTCTTCTTTGGAAACATTCTCAGAACAATCCTCCTGTGCTTGAACTCATTCTTGATGGTTCCTCCACAGAGTGGACCAGCAGAGCTCAGAGGGTCCCAGTGGTCAGTCTGCCCAGCAGCATCAAACACAGCTGGACTCCATATTTATGGTCTGTACATGTACAACAACTACTGTTCCATCTATTCTGCTCACAGTCATCTCCATGCTGCTCTTTGGAGACCAGTGGATTGTCAGTGTGTCCAACATGGATCTGATGTTTGGCTCCATGATTTCAGTCTGATTGGCTCATTCATAAAGTATTCTGTTCCAGCTGCTGGAGGACAACATCATCACTTTTGTGAAGGACGAGCTGAAGAAGATCCAGAAGATCCTGAGTCCAGATTACCCAGAATGCTTAGAGAGGGAGGATGAAGAGCAGAGGAGGAGCAGCAGAGAGGCATTAGTGAAGATCACACTGGACTTCCTGAGGAGAATGAAGCAGGAGGAGCTGGCTGAGCGTCTGCAGAGCAGTAAGAGGATTTCTCTAAAGATTGAAGCTGCTGGATGAATGAGACATTTACTGAAGTTTAAAGAGATTAAACAGCATGGATTCAAACAGGCATTCTTTATGGAGATGAAATAGTCACATCTATTTTGTAAAACTTTAACCGATGTTCTTTATTCATTCAGAACGTCGTGCTGCAGTTTGTGGACGTGAACTTAAATCTGCTCTGAAGAAGAAGTTCCAGTGTGTGTTTGAGGGCATCGCTAAAGCAGGAAACCCAACCCTCCTGAATCAGATCTACACAGAGCTCTACATCACAGAGGGAGGGGCTGCAGAGGTCAATGAGGAACATGAGGTCAGACAGATTGAAACAGCATCCAGGAAACCAGACAGAACAGAAACAACAATCAGACAAGAAGACATCTTTAAAGGCTCACCTGGAAGAGATGAACCAATCAGAACAGTGCTGACAAAGGGAGTGGCTGGCATTGGGAAAACAGTCCTAACACAGAAATACACCCTCGACTGGGCTGAAGACAAAGCCAATCAGGACATCCAGTTCATGTTTCCATTGACTTTCAGAGAGCTGAATGTGCTGAAGAAGAAAAAGTTCAGCTTGGTGGAACTTGTTCATCACTTCTTCACTGAAACCAAAGAAGCAGGAATCTGCAGCTTTGAACACTTCCAGGTTGTGTTCATCTTTGATGGTCTGGATGAGTGTCGACTTCCTCTGGACTTCCACAAAACTACAATCCTGACTGACCCTAGAAAGTCCACCTCAGTGGATGTGCTGCTGACAAACCTCATCAGGGGGAACCTGCTTCCCTCTGCTCACCTCTGGATAACCACACGACCTGCAGCAGCCAGTCAGATCCCTCCTCAGTGTGTTAGCAGGGTGACAGAGGTCAGAGGGTTCACTGACCCACAGAAGGAGGAGTACTTCAGGAAGAGATTCAGAGATGAGGAGCAGGCCAGCAGGATCATCTCCCACATCAAGACATCACGAAGCCTCCACATCATGTGCCACATCCCAGTCTTCTGCTGGATCACTGCTACAGTTCTGGAGGATGTGCTGAAGACCAGAGAGGGAGGAGAGCTGCCCAAGACCCTGACTGAGATGTACATCCACTTCCTGGTGGTTCAGGCCAAAGTGAAGAAGGTCAAGTATGATGGAGGAGCTGAGACAGATCCACACTGGAATAAAAAGAGCAGGAAGATGATTGAGTCTCTGGGAAAACTGGCTTTGGATCAGCTGCAGAAAGGAAACCTGATCTTCTATGAATCAGACCTGAAAGAGTGTGGCATCGATATGAGAGCAGCCTCAGTGTACTCAGGAGTGTTCACACAGATCTTTAAAGAGGAGAGAGGGCTGTGCCAGGACAAGGTGTTCTGCTTCATCCATCTGAGTGTTCAGGAGTTTCTGGCTGCTCTTCATGTCCATCTGACCTTCATCAACTCTGGACTCAATCTGCTGGAAGAACAACAAACCACATTCAAATTGTCAAAATTATTTGGAAAACAAGAATCAGAATCTGCAGAGAAATCCTTCTACCAGAGAGCTGTGAACAAGGCCTTACAGAGTCCAAATGGACACCTGGACTTGTTCCTCCGCTTCCTCCTGGGTCTTTCACTGCAGACCAATCAGAGTCTCCTACGAGGCCTGCTGACACAGACAGGAAGTAGCTCACAGACCAATCAGGAAACAGTCCAGTACATCAAGGAGAAGCTCAGTAAGAATCTGTCTGCAGAGAAAAGCATCAATCTGTTCCACTGTCTGAATGAACTGAATGATGGTTCTCTAGTGGAGGAGATCCAACAGTCCCTGAGATCAGGACGTCTCTCCACAGATGAACTGTCTCCTGCTCAGTGGTCAGCTCTGGTCTTCATCTTACTGTCATCAGAAGAAGATCTGGATGTGTTTGACCTGCAGAAATACTCTGCTTCAGAGGAGGCTCTGCTGAGGCTGCTGCCAGTGGTCAAAGCCTCCAACAAAGCTCTGTGAGTAAATGTATTGAATCAAATCAAATCATTGTGGGTGCTCGCAATCATGTGATACTCTTTATGTGTCATAGAGGCAGTCATCACATTTCTCAGACATTTCCCAGTTAAACTCTTATTAAAGTACCATCCAGATCCAGTCTGTGGTGGACACATAGCTGATAATTTTTAACTTCTCCAAATAAATTCAAACACAAATAAAAAGAATAAAAATCAATGACATTTAGTTCCTACCAAAAGCATGTGGAATGATCTAGTGCTCTGTTACTCTGCTGTTCTCCATTGAGTTCTCACTGCTGTGGGTTCTTTTATCAGATCTAAAAAAAAAAAAAAAATTATCACTTCTTGATTCACAAAGCAAAATGTGTCTTCTCCACCCACTCAGTATACATTACCTTCACTTTATTCCTATGCTTGAGAAATTTCATAATCAGTGTTCTTAGTGGAGTTTTATATCTCTTGATGAAGCCTCTACAGAAAACTTCAGCCATCACCACCAAGTACTTCCAGTATTTTTAAGTATGAAGGTCTGATCCTTCAGCACCCTCTCACAAGTTCGCTTTCCTTGAGCTGTTCAGCCATGATTCTGTTTCCAGGTCCAGGAATATATCCTGACACAAAGCTGTCACTCAGCTTGACCATCTTTTTCAAAATAGCCAATTTATATCATTCTGTGCACTTGCCTATGAGTGTGGTGTTTGTAGAGAACAATTCCTCCAAGTCCATAATTACTACTACTTAAGTTAAAATTAAATTTAAGTATAAGTGTATAAAATGCACTATATTGCCAAAAGTATTCACTCATCCATCAAGATCATTGAATCCAGGTGTTCCAGTCTGTTAAAATTGGCCTAAGTTCATGTGTGTGTGTAGCTCTTTAAGAGCCCACGAAGCAGCCAGTAGCAGTCGCTGCTGTAGAAGAGTACACATTAGTAATCAGGGAGCAATCAGGCATGAGGGGAACTGATGCAAGCTATAGTCAAGGGTTGAGTTGAGAAGTTGAAGAAGACGTTGAGAGCGTGTCAATGAGGAAAAACCGCACTCAGCTTTATTAAAGGAGAGTTCGGACCTTAAATGTCTCCCTTCATCCTTGACCGGATGTCCGTGGTGGCTGTAAACCGTTAAAGAACTGGCATTATACAGTACCGAACAGAACACAGTCACTTCCACAGGTGTATAAACCAGCACCTAGGCATGCAGACTGCTACTACAAACATCAGTGAAAGAATGGGTCGCTCTCAGGAGCTCAGTGAACTCCAGCGTGGTACTGTGATAGGACGATACCTGTGCAACAAGTCCAGTCACTGCTAAATGTTCCACAGTCAGCTGTTAGTGGGATTATAACAAAGTGGAAGCAACTCAGTGATAGGCCACACAAAATCACAGAGTGGGGTCACCTGCACACTCTGCTGAGGCGCATAGTGCACAGAGGTCACCGCCAAGAGTCAATCAGGACAAATCTCCAAACTTGGTCTTGATATTTGTTCAAGAAGAGTGCATCGAGAGCTTCATGGAATGGGTTACCATCCTAGCAGCTGCATCCAAGCCTTGTATCACGGGGCCTTAAGCAATGCATCGAATGCAGGGATGTAAAACACATCAAGCAGTGAAGACATGGATGAGCCAGTTTGGTGTGGAAGAACTTGACTGACCTGCACAGAGTCCTGACTGTGAGCCAGGTCTTCTTGTCCAACATCATTGTCTGACCTCAAACATCTTCTTCTGGAAGAATGGTCACAAATTCCCATAAACACACCTAAACCTTCACAGAACAGTTGAGGCTGTTATTAAGGTTGTTAGCCTTAATGCTAGAAAATCCTCCAGTTTGCCTAAATTGAAACAACAAACGAACGGGCCAAAGTTCCTCCCCAGTAATGTGAAGTTCCTGCTGTCAGTTATTTAATGTACTTTTCATACAGGGCCAGCTATATTTAGATAGCTTTCTTTCCCCCTTAACAAATTAAATAATCACTTAAAAATATGCGCAAAATGCAGAATGCAGTAATTTTTATGCAATATTGAAATTTGTTAGATGATTTGAAACATACAAGTGTAGCCAATATGAAAAAAGACAAAGAAATGAGGAAATACATTTTGACACTGCTGGAACTTCTTGCTGCCTTTCAGCAGGCTTCGTGAGACTGGCTAATCTAAACATAATCTGCCTTTTGGGACACTGGCCGTAAAATAGCTTGTTTCAGATGAACTGAGGATCTGCACCAATGTTCTGTATGTAATAATTATTAGTATTTAACAATAATATGTTCACAATGATCACAGATATTAGAATTGGAAAAGTGACGAACAGTACTGTATGCCTGTACCAGCAGGTACTGAGCTAGTATCATTAAATCTACCACCTCCCTGTATCTTGTCTTTTCAGATTTATTTATTTTATTACCCTTTAAGCCACTTAATACTCAAAGGCACCAAATTCAACGAAAGATCCCACAGGTATTTTTACCTTTGTGACAGCTACTCCGTTTCATAGGGTCCTGATCACGTCAGCGGCGGGGTATTACCCTCTTCCGACTGCTGTGATACTACTTAAGCTGTGATGGGGGGACTCGTCTGGCTCTAACCACTGATAATCCTAACATCTGCCCCGCTTCCTCTGTACTCCGATGCTGCCGGTCGGGAAGGCTCACACATCATCATGACAATTTATCACTCCACTTGTCCGAAATACAGTCCATTTAGTTAGTTAGTGGCTCCCCCCCTTGGATCAGTGCACTTGTTACTGACCAGATTTCTTTTATCGGCTCGGACAGTGAGCCCAAGGGACATGAGTAAAGCTGAAGTGGACTACTGAAGACTAGTGTGCCCAAAACAGAACCTAGATGTTAGAGCTTATCTTGCCTAGCGTTTTACTGTTGCATGGACACAGATGTACCGTTAATAGGGAAAATAATTCTCAAGAGAATTACACTGACTTTTTAGAGTCAAATTTTATACGACTAGTGTGTCCAGTTAGAACCTTGATCCTAGAGCTTAACTCGCCTATTGTTTTACTGTTGCATGGACTTTAAGTGTACCGTTGAAAGGGAAATAATTCTCAATGAATTATACTGACATTTTAGAGTCAAATTTTTATTATGCAGGTTTCAGCTCAAGCAGTTTGCATTTAGCTCTCAATCAATCTTCAATCAATTCTCAACATGCAGTAATCTCTTCTAGATATCAGATCTCAAAATCAATATATATCAATTACATTTCTTAAACAGAGTAATACTTATGAGCTGGGTCGTTGGGAAGAGGGCTTGAAAATGTCCAATCATTTAAAATCCTTTTGGGGAGGAAAGTCTTCGAATGAGTCGCTTGGCCGAAGCGGCCACACCCATAGTCCAGTCTCTCCACTCACTGCTTTATTCAGGGTCCGCCCCAAAAATCACATCACCCCATCTTGCTGACCTTGTGGCGTTCCTCACACTGTTAGCCAAAGGTATTATTCTGATGCACAGGAAGAATCCTCTCCCACCCACACATTCTCACTGGATAACAGATGCCCTCTTCTTCAAGAAACTAGAAAAAATTAGGTATTCTCTCGAAGGCTCCGAAACCACATTCTCAAAAATCTGGTCACGACCCTTGAATCATGTTATGTCTTTGACCCTGGATGTGACCCCATGAGTGGTGCTATCTCCACTCATCCCAGCTGTAGCTGCGCATACCCTATACCTAACTCTCATCAATTACAGTAGCACAGCATATATTGAGCCCTTTAGTTGTTTTCGGTTTAGTGTACCCCCCCCCCCCCCCTTTTTTTTTTATTCTTTATTGTTTATGAAATCTATGACATGTTTATTTACCTTTTCTTTTTTTTCACCCAACTATTTTGGTATGGTAATATTTAGGGATGCGCCGATCTGATATTCAGTATCGGTCCGATCCTGGCCTAAATTACTGGATCGGATATCGGAAAGAAATAAAAAATGCAATCCAATCCGATCCGACCCACATTAGCTGCATTACAGTTCTCCTCGTCTTCTTCTTGTGGGTTTGCGGTTGACCAAACCAGCTGAGAGCTGCATTACCGCCACCTACTGGAATGGAGTGGATCAGAATATTGAAAAAACCCTCCTCAGATTCTGTAAAGTTCTCCGTCGCTGCGACGGATTCCCTTTGACACTGAGCGATCATCGCTGACATGTTTTTCCGCCTCCACCGCTCTCTGCGTGTTTGTGTGTTGTGCTCGCTGTGCTGAGAATCAGCTGTTATTTTTTTCTCTCCTTCAGCTCCCGGACATACTGCTAGCGAGCGCAGCTATTAGCACTGGTGACCGTCCGGTACCGGAAGGACCGTCAAAATATTTTTGATACTTTGAAAATATTTTTGATACTGATTAGTGACTAAATATAGACCTGCTGTAGAAACGTATTTAGGAGAATGCTTGTGAATATAAAGCATTACAAGATTACGCTCACGCAGCCCCCAGTTTTTAACATACAGTGTATCACAAAAGTGAGTACACCCCTCACATGTCTGCAGATATTTAAGTATATCTTTTAATGGGACAACACTGACAAATTGACACTTTGACACAATGAAAAGTAGTCTGTGTGCAGCTTATATAACAGTGTCAATTTATTCTTCCCCCAAAATAACTCCATATACAGCCATTAATGTCTAAACCAGCAGCAACAAAAGTGAGTACACCCCTAAGAGACTACACCCATAAATGTCCAAACTGAGCACTGCTTGTCATTTCCCCTCCAAAATGTCATGTGACTCATTAGTGTTACTAGGTCTCAGGTGTGCACAGGGAGCAGGTGTGTTCAGTTTTGTAGTACAGCTCTCACACTCTCTCATACTGGTCACTGAAAGTTCCAACATGGCAAAGAACTCTGTGAGGATCTTAAAGACGAATTGTTGCTCTACATGAAGATTGTTATATAAGCTGCACACAGACTACTGTTCATTGTGTCAAAGTGTCATTTTGTCAGTGTTGTCCCATTTAGAGATATACTTCATAAATATATGCAGACATGTGAGGGTGTACTCACTTTTGTGATACACTGTAGCTGGAGTGGTAAACAGTTCCAGAGCTTTGGCACCACTGCCTGAAAAGCTCTGCCCCCCCCCCCGGTCCTTAGTCTTCTATGTGGGACAACTAAAAGGTTTTGATTTTGTTGTGTGAGAGACTGTTGACTTATGTAAAATTGATCCAGGCATTTAAAAACAATTTTTAAAAATGTCAATGTGTCATTTACTGGTTCATGTTTATTATTCCAATTAATGTGTTATGACATAACTGTAATGTTTGTCTGTTCAGATGTTCACTATTGTGTAAAATCAGAAATAAATCATACTTAAAAAGAGTAATTAGTAATCTAAAAAAAAACTGCTTTAACTGTAATGAGTTTGTAGCTATTGAGTTTGGAACACAGAAAAATGGCTGTAACTCCTCAATGCTTCAACATACAGTCATCAATGAGGCTCTAATCAAAGATACTACCCTGAGGAATCCTCTGATATACACAAATGTACTGGTAGTGTGAATTAATGAAAAATATAGACATATAAATACAATAAAATATGAATTACACTATTGACGATGTGATCACAATCTCAAACGAAGCTCTGAGACATTGTCCACCTCACCGTGGCCTTTCACCGGCTGATGCGGACACAATAGAGAACCCCACGAAACCCCCAATCGATACTTATAGTACACCTTCCCTGTTGTGGCTTGGTGTCGAGCTAAGGTGAACCCAAAATAAAGGCAATAAACAAGAGGGTTTATTCTCTTAAAGCAGGGAACAAACATAACCAAGAGATGACAGATGTCCTCAGGAAACTTCTACTGCTATAACCAGACTCAGGTAACAGGCAAGGGTGTTATGGGTGGGGGGAGCCAGTCTGAGGAGAGAGGAATAGTTTTAGGACAGGAGCGCTAAACAGAGGGAGAGCTTACGTGGGAAGAGCGTGGTGGAGCTGCTCAGAGGGGGGTTAGCGAGCGGGGTGGGGTGTTGATGTCTCTGGGGGGGCAGGCAGGCGGGGAGACCAGGTGATCCAAGACGGCGATGACTGGCGTCATCTGCCACGAGCAACCACAAAAACTTAAACACGAGAGATGCACCCGAAAGAGGACAACTTAACAGACACTCCTCATACAGCAGATGATGCTGTTTAGTACCGTAGATGGACACACACACTCTGGTGAAGGTAGGAGGCTCTGGCACAGTCCTAAATACTGGGCTGATAGCTGGGAACTCGCTGCAGGTGTGCAGGATCTGTGTGTCTCCGCCCCCTGCTCCGCCCCCTGCTCCGCCCGGTCTGTGAAGAGACACCAGCTTGCCAACCCCTGAAATGAGACAGACAGCACACACACCACCAGCCCGCTAACACACACAACATTCCCTGCCCCCTATCACCTGGACTCTTGCAAATTTCAATATGTAAAGCACGCCACTAGACAATATAGTGTGCACACAGACACACAATATAAGTGGTGCCACAACAGCGTACGGTGATGTTTTCTAGGTAATGGTGCATGTCTAACTCACCATAAAAACATATTTATATCTAAACAACATATAATACGAGGATGAGCTGAAAATAAAAAGTTACATTTACTATGAATCACCTTCTGAGTAACAGCTGTTCATTCGTGGGATTCTGCAGCGATAAAAATGGTCGAATCAGTGACGAAGGCCTCTAATAAATAACAATCCACTCTTGTGAGTCACTTTGTCACTTCATTGAAGAAATATAGCCTGTTCTGAGATATTTATACAATCCGTTAGTGAGAAAAAGTACGGAAAACACCACCAAGGTCACTACAGCGCACAGAGTCTTACTTCCAGCTCGGCTTTGCTCATGTAATACGCACTCATTGTGCAGCAACTTTGTGGATTGAGGTGAAAACACACCCCAAGGTGCCATATACCCACGTGTCAGGAGTTTTATTGGCTATACATCTATGGTTTTAGAGTTTGGGTCAGAGTTGACCAATCAGAACGATTGGAGAACATTTGGGGCATGTCCAGAGAAGTCACATGACGCTGTCTGCTTATTATTGGCTCTGGAAAATCCATTTCATAACATGATTGGCCAAATGAGGTGTCAGTGCAATTCAGAGGGTCTACTCTGTCATATAAAAGCATTGTAAGGGCGGACTGCAGCGTTACTGTGACTCTATGAGGCTTCAAATTCGGAAGCACTTAAAATGCCCTGCGGGCAGGACACGACCAGTTAACAGGTTAACTGAAAAAGTGGAATATCACAGAATGGTGTGCAGTGTGTACTTTATAGATTTTAAGTAAACTGGACACGTGGAGGACAAGAGAAGGGGCAGGCCTAAAACACTATTTACATCTGTCATGAAATGTGCTGGATTAGGACCCAATAACGCAGACTCCAGAGACAGAATGTAAACTCAAAAAACCTCAGCTTTATTGCTGGAAACCATGGAAAACAAAACTGGATGGAGCCAGAAAAACAAGTTACAAAATCACTGGAAGCATGGAGAAACACGGAAAGAGAGCACACAGCAGAGGAACCAGACCACGTCAAACATGTAATGACCTGACAAAGAACTGAGAAGAACCTAGACAATATCTACACACCAGGAACTGGGCTAATGGGAAACAGCTGGGAGGGAAACACAGCAAGCAAAACTAACCTAAAGCACAAGGACATACCAGAACAAAACAGGAAGTAACAAAACACAAGGACCAGGGCTAGGACACATAGACAGGATAAACAAAAGCACACAAACATCCACAATCAAAGAATACATGTGGAATCAAAACCAGGAGCCTAACACAAGGAAAATAACATAATGCATATCAAAATATCAAAAACAAACATAAAGCGCTGGACCAGAGGCCCAGGCCCATGACAACAGCAGACAGTATCTGCACTATCTGAGAGTCATGTCATAAAGAAATAGGACAAAATCCACTTCAGACCTGAGACAGGACCTGACGGATGCAGCTGGTCTTCACTTGATCCACCTGCTGTTCATCAAAGGCTCATCAGAAATGGAAGTGAAACGGGGACGAAAGGCCAAATTACACAATTCAATTCAATTTTATTTATATAGCACCAAATCACAACAAACAGTCGCCTCTAGGCGCTTTGTATTGTGGGTAAAGACCCTACAATAATACAGAGAAAACCCAACAGTCAAAACGACCCCCTATGAGCAGCACTTGGTGACAGTGGGAAGGAAAAACTCCCTTTAACAGGAAGAAACCTCCAACAGAACCAGGCTCAGGGAGGGGGGGTCATCTGCTGAGGGGGGGCTGAGGGGAGAGAAAGACATGCTGTGGAAGAGAGCCAGAGATTAATATAAATTAATGATTAAATGCAGAGTGGAGTATAAACAAAGTAAATAAGGTTAATGAGAAGAAACAGTGCATTATGTGAACCCCCCAGCAGCCTAGGCCTATAGCAGCATAACTAAGGGATGGTTCAGGGTCACCTGATCCAGCCTAACTATAAACTTGATCATAAAGGAAAGTTTTAAGCCTAATCTTAAAAATAGAGAGGGTGTCTGTCTCCTGAATCCAAGCTGGGAGCTGGTTCCACAGAAGAGGGGCCTGAAAGCTGAAGGCTCTGCCTCCCATTCTACTCTTAAGTATCCTAGGAACCACAAGTAAGCCAGCAGTCTGAGAGAGAAGTGCTCTGTTGGGGTGATATGGTACAATGAGGTCTTTGAGATAAGATGGGGCCTGATTATTCAAGACCTTGTAGGTGAGGAGAAGGATTTTAAATTCTATTCTAGATTTAACAGGGAGCCAATGAAGAGAAGCCAATATGGGAGAAATCTGCTCTCTCTTTCTAGTCCCTGTCAGTACTCTAGCTGCAGCATTTTGGATCAGCTGAAGACTGACACAAGACACAAGAACTGGACTGAAAATTATTACCAACAGGTCTGATGGAAAAATTAATCCAAATTTGAAATTTCTGGTGCAAATTATCTTCAATATGTCTGGAGGAGGTCAGGGCAAAGATACAACAATGAATGTTGACAACCATCTGTAAAACACTGTGGAGGCTTTGTCATGGTTTGGAGCTGCACTTCAGCCAATGGTGTTGGCAATCTTGTAAAATTGATACCACATATTTAACCTCTTGTACTGCAGGGCTGCAACGATTCCTCAAGTAACTCAAATAATTCCATCCATCCATTCTCTTCCACTTATCCTGTTCAGGGTCAGGGTGGGTGGGCGTGGGGGGGGCTGGAGCCTATCCCAGCTGTCATAGGGCAAGATGCAGGGTACACCCTGTACAGGTCGCAGCCTGTCGCACAGAGAGACAGACAACCATTCACTCACATTCACACCAATTTAGAATCAACAGTTAACCTAACCCCAGTGACTGCTGTGGGAGGAAACACACGCAGACACAGGGAGACTGTCTAGCTCAGTGTTTTTCAACCTTTTTTGAGCCAAGGTACATTTTTTCAATTGAAAAAATCACGAGGCACACCAACAGCCAAAAACGTTAAAAAATGATACTCTGTAGCCTATATTAACAATATAGTCATTCTCATCAAAGTGTCTTGAATAGGAATCAAATGAATACAAAAAAGAACTTTATCATATAACATATATCTTCTTTTAAATAAAAGGTGGACTTAACATGTCTACTCCAAAAACACAGTTTGAACATAACAAATGCCACAACAATGTGGTCTTATAGTAGAAAACTTCAAAGTGTTTTACAAACTCTAATTCTGTCCAAAAGCATTCTGTTACCAGGAATAACACAACACAACAATACATGAGAAAGAGGCCAGCTCACAGCTAATGCCAGTTTAATATCATCATCATGCATAAGTCCCCGTACAGTGTTTTAATGGATGAAGGTTATCATTAAGTATAAAAATACCACCAAACATAATCGGCTCAGTGTACTTCAAAATGCCGCCGTTCGCGGACTTACGGCAACAATTGCCATAATAACACCACAGTAATACCCTATGTTGGTTGTGAAATGCAGTTTCTCAGCTTTCAGAAACTGTTTGAATTTTTCTGATAGGACAAACGGTCGTGTTATTACAGTAACTCAAAGTTCCTTTGATCAGCCGCCTCAGGCTCTGTACTAACCAGGTGTTCGGCTAGTAGGGGCAGATAACGGTGCTTCAGCAGCAATCGCCCGGCAGTATAGTGTTATATAGCTATATGTATGCAGTGTGTGCATTCCAGATGGCTCTCATGTTGCAAAACTACCGCTGAGAACTGTCGGTCGGGGCATTCAACCGGTGCTTTGTGCCTCCAGTTTCTTGCTGTCGGGTTTTAAAAATGGCAGACTTGATTCTGGTGTAGGAATCGCTCTCATGACTCCGCTAGCTACTCCCTGGCAAATCAGGTGCATGCTGTCCTCCGTGTCACATTTTAGTATCGCCTCGGATCACTTAAATGCAATTCGCTACCTGCTGCTATCTAGTCTAGTGATATGGAAGAGTATTACATGATTATGCTCCCAGTCACTACTACAGCACAGAAACTCATGGCATATTAGGTGAAACTGGATAATTTACCACGGCACACCTGACGATCTCCCACGGCACACTAGTGTGCCATGGCACAGTGGTTAAAAAACACTGGTCTAGCTGTCCTTCTGGCTGTGGGGCGCAGTGCTAACCACCACGCCACCGTGCTGCCAAAAAATCCTTGACACCAATTTGTTGCTTTGATGCTTCATTTAAACTCTGCAGCACTCAGGTGTCACCCTGTAAGCACAGTGTTTCACCTGCATTAACAGCATTAAAGTTTTCTCTCACTGCAGTGGATTTCCTTCATTTGTAAAAAACGACCCTTCAAGACAGAGTGGATCATTGCTGGCGTGTTTTTTCATGTCTCCACTGCTTTCTGCTGTGTGTGTTTGTGTTTGCTGTTCTGAGAATTTTGCTATAACCACAGTTTGCTAGTGGGTCCCGCCATTAGCACTAGCGATTGTCGTTTACCCCCCCCCCCCCCCCCGTTCAGCACTCAGGGGCTCCGTCAAAATATCTTTTATGCTTTAATCACTGATTAAAGACTAAAAATAGACCTTCAATAGAAACTTATTTAGGAGGATGCTTGTGAATAAAAATAATTACAATATTGAGCTCATCCAGCCCCCAGTTTTCCAACAGAAACACTGATAACACAACAGCAGCAGCTGCTTTATGTGCTGTCTGAACACACGCAGTAAGCACAAAGAGGCGGAGCCATTACTGAGACGGTGAGCCCAGGTGGAGCGAAAGGAAACATTTTTCTAGCATCCAAAACAGCAGTGCTTTTTTTCTGTAACCACCTTAAAACCTTAAGACCTCCAGAAACAGCTGGAGGTCCTTCATCAACCACCTGATCAGCAAATGAAGAACAGAGAACTTTGTAGCTGCTCCATCCACCCTGTTTGTTTCACACAGAGAAAAACTGCAGTACGGAAGTTAAAATATGCAGATGAATTATTAATACAAAAAAGTATTTCTTATCCAGTTACTCAGGTAATTGATGGAATAATCGATAGAATACTTGATTGTTAAAATAATCAATAGTTGAAGCCCTAATGTACTGTATTTTATGTATATTTGCATTTGTTTTAAAACTCACAGCAATTGTTTCTGATTTCCTTTGCAACAGTACTGTATATATTTTTATTGTCTAAGTTCAAACATTACATTTTATCACAAATATTTTTTTCCAGACTGAATTTCTGTAACCTCTCAAAGAGAAGCTGTGAAGCTCTGTCCTCAGTTCTCAGCTCCCAGTCCTCTAGTCTGAGAGAGCTGGACCTGAGTAACAACAACCTGCAGGATTCAGAACTGAAGCTTCTGTCAGCTGGAGGGAAGAGTCCACATTGTAAACTGGAAACTCTCAGGTCAAATCAAGTGGCTTTGTCTTTTTTTAATCAAACATTATATAATATAAAAGGTATAATTTACCATTTTTATTCCTGTATATTTGTAATTTAAATTACCTCCAAGTTAGAGTATATGGGTAAATTTTTAAAACCGTTTAACAGAAGTCATTGAGGATTCCTTCACAAACTAAAATCTAGTAAGCTCTCATTGCATCATGAACACACAGTAACATTATCGATCTTTGTATTTATACTTTTTCAGACTGAGTGGTTGTAACCTTTCACAGAGAAGCTGTGAAGTTCTGTCCTCAGTTCTCAGCTCCCAGTCCTCTAGTCTGAGAGAGCTGGACCTGAGTAACAACAACCTGGAGGATGCAGGAGTGAAGCTTCTTTCTGCTGGAGGGAAGAATCCACATTGTAAACTGGAAAATCTCAGGTCAGATCAAAAAACATTTTGTGTTTTCTCTTTTGTTAAAAGTACCCAATTCAATATTTACCTAATGAAGTTCAGCTTTATCCTGTTAATGTTCTATCTTAGCATGTTTCATTATTTCTAAGTCACAGTTAATTACTACATTTTAGTGACCATTTAATAATAATTACACACTATTAATTGGGTATCAGGAAGGTATTTGTAAATGTATTAACCTTTTATAAAGCCATATTCCACCTTATTCTGTTATTTGTAAACCTAAATATGTGGTTTAAATGTTCCCCCAAATATTTTATATGATTACCAAGCTCATATATAGCTCATATATAAATGTTGGACTGACCATTTCTAAATAAATTGTTACATGAAGTACAAGCTAGTTATTTAGCAGCTGTTAAAGCTTCCTGCTATCGTTTAGAAAATCTAAGCAAATGATTAACAAAAGTATTTAGATGCACATTTACACATATTAAGATTATGTAAGAGTTAGTTCTCTGTGAGTTTAATACAGGTTTTATAAATCCTTATTTCATATTTTATTTGATGGCTATTTCAGGATGTTACTAGTTGTTAGTTAAGCATTTTGTGTGATGTCATCTGTAGTGAGGACTATCTATGAGTTAGGAAATATTTACAAATGAAACTGAAAAGTCAGCAGGACCTCGACACACACACACACACACACACACACACACACACACACACACACACACACACACACACACACTAGTTTCACCTGTCTTCACAATAGAAAAACAACACAAAGTGATAAAGAACATACAAATATTTACCTCAAAATGGAAACATAACTGCGTTTAAGTTTGTAGGAAGAGAGAAAAATACGCACTGAGCAGCTGGAGGGAACTTAGCTTAAATATGCTGAAGCTGCTTCACTGAAAATAAAACATGAATAATGCGACAAGACAATAATGAATGTTCCACACAGCATCACAAACAGGTGTGAACTTAGTAAATGTTCTACCACATTAAACTGATAATATACTGGGGTGTAAGAGTTTGTAATTTCTTTAGTTTGATCCTCAAGTTCCCGTTTCCTCTGTAGCCAGTTAGCTAGCTTTAGTCAAATAAGCTACCATCGAATCAGGTTCATTTCCAAAGTGCTCCTGAATTAAATAAAGAAGTCAGGTCACCGTGGCCAGACGCCCCTCAATGCAGTCACTCAAAGTTTTCACTTTTCTCATTCCAGCTGAGTTCACCATCATTTAGAAACCATAAAAATACTGTCACTAAACATGTTATGAGTTTACTAATGAAGAATAAACTGTGTGTGCTTATAAATCTCATACTAAGAAGGAGTAATACTTTATAGATTAATTATTTACTAATACCTTACTAATGCTTAGCAGTGTGTGATTTTTATAAAGTGTTACCTACATTTCTAGCCTGTTTACATAAGACACTGAGTATTCCTTTGAAAACAAGGTTAAATATTGTAAAATAGTTACTCCTCACTGCATCATGAACACACTTTAATACCTGTATTGATGGTCTTGTTTATGATTTTTCAGACTGATTGGTTGTGATCTCGCAGAGAGCAGCTGTGAAGCTCTGGCCTCAGTTCTCAGCTCTCAGTCCTCTAGTCTGAGAGAGCTGGACCTGAGTAAAAATGAACTGAAGGACTCAGGAGTGAAGCTCCTGTCTGTTGGAGTGAAGAGTCCACACTGTGAACTGGAAATTCTCAGGTCAGGATTCTTTTTTTTTTTTCCTGATGATCATTCAAAATCTGAATGATACACTATATTTCCAAATGTATTCACTCGTCTGCCTTCACACTCATATGAACTTGAGTAACATGCCATTATTAATGTATAGGGTTTAATATGATGTCAGCCCACAGCTGCAACTCTTCTATCAAGGTTTTCCACAGGTTTAGGAGTGTTTATGGGAATTTCTGACCATTCACACATCTGTGAGGTCAGACACTGATGTTGCAGAGAAGGCCCAGCTCACACTCATCGCTCTAATCCATCCCAAAGGTGTTCTATCAGGCTGAGGTCAGGACTCTTCACACCAAACTGGCTCATCCATGTCTTTATGGAGCTGCTTTGTAGTGATGTTGGAACAGGAAGGGGCCATCCCCAAACTGACCAAACCCTCAGCATCCTCTGACCCCACTCTGTGATTTTACGTGGCCTAACACTTCATGGCTGAGCTGCTGTCTTTCCCAGTCATTTCCACTTTGTTATAATCCCACTAACAGCTGACTGGAAATATTTAGCAGTGACTGGACTTGCTGCACAGGTATCATCCTATCACGGTACCATGCTGGAATTCACTGAGCTCCTGAGAGCGACCCATTGTTTCACTGATGTTGGTAGAAGCAGTCTGCATGTCTAGGTGCTGGTTTATACACCTGTGGACATGAAAGTGGAGTGGGAGCCAGCAGTCATAGGGTACACCCTGGACAGGTTGTCAGCCTGTCGCAGGGCCAACAGAGACAGACAGACAACCTCATTCTCATTCACATTTACACCTAACTCAGGTTAACCAATTAACCTAAGCCCACTAATTGCATGTCTTTGGGCTGTGGCAGTAAACTGGCATACCCAGAGAGAACCCACACAAACACAGGAAGAACATACAAACTCCAGCCTGGATTCAGATTCAGGACCATTGTTGTGACTCAACATTACTAACTGTTGAACTGAGTGAGGAGATTTAACTTAGTTCATAGTAGTTTTAATGGCAGCTTGAAAACTTCACAACATGTCTGGCTCTAGTACACACACTGCAAAGCACACAATCATTCATCTGAATGATCTACACCCTCTCCTTTTAGTTTGGGCCTCCTATAAAATAATGAACATAGTGGCAGTGCAGCATAGCTGTCTTAATGTAACAATCCTGCATAAAAATAGCAGGTAATGATAAACTTATTGGTGAAACATTGTACAGCTCCATCCATCCATCCATTCATCCATCCATCCATTCATCCATTCATTCATTCATTCATTCATTCATTCATTCATTCATTCTCTTCCGCTTATCTGGGGCCGGGTCGCAGGGGCAGGAGCCTAAGCAAAGAAGCCCAGGTTTCCCTCTCCCCAGCCACCTCCTCCAGCTCATCCGGAGGGACCCCAAGGCGTTCCCAGGACACGCTGGAGAGATATAATCTCTCCAGCGTGTCCTGGGTCCACCACGGGGCCTCCTCCAGGTGGGACATGCCTGGAACACCTCACCCAAGAGGCAGCCAGGAGGCATCCTAATCAGATGCCCGAGCCACCTCAACTGGCTCCTTTTGATGTGGAGGAGCAGCGGCTCACTCCTCAGTGTATTTCAAATAACATTTGAAACACACTGGTAAATATTTTTTTTTTTTAGCCTGTCATGTCTGTTGCTACTTTCCCACTGCCGAGGAGCCAGTGTTCGTGCTGTTCCCAATGAACCGGTGAAAGGCTTACGAACGGGCCCGCATTCCCACCCCATTTCTGTGAACCGCTCCTTTACGTATGAGTGTGGGTGGGTCCTCGTCTGGACACGGAAGCTGAAGCGCACAAACGTGGGAGAACACGCTCTCCTTTCTTGTGCTGCAAATAGTGATGGGAATTCCGTCTCTTTTCAGAGAGCCGGCTCTTTCGGCTCCTAAACGGCTCCTTAGATTTTAATTTAAAACAAAAAAGTGTAAAATGAATTACTAGTGTAAAAACATACATTAGGCCTATATCAAACATTTCTTTATATACTCAACATATAATAGAGTGCTCCAAATACACATTATAAAACAAAAGATTGGAAATCAGAAACACCAAGGGCCTTTGAGGAGTTGATCCTGTTTCTCCTGCCTGATGACCTGCCGCTTTAGTCACGCGTTCCTGGTTCCAGACCAGCTAGTTTGCGGGGCCGGAGTTGAACCAGTTTTTCGGCCGAGCACCGAGTGTTTCCACGGTGGAAAAACTGCTGAACGGTTCAAATAAAGGCACTGGAACCCTGTTGGAGTGCAGCTATTCTAGTGTTCTTCTAGTTCATCTGAAGGGAAGAACAAGACTCAGGACACTAAATCTTCTTGGAAGTCCTCGTGTTTCATGAAGGCTGTTTGCTTTAAAGAACCCAGGGCCCTTACCTGCCACAGTGAGCACAGGTGGGCTGCAGGTATCATTGACTTAGTGAGCTTTGTTGTTGTGTTGCAGGATTCTCATTGGTTTGGACTTCAGCTCAGCTGGGATCAGAGATGGATGGAGGGAATTTAATGTCAGTCCTAGAAATCCTAAACAAGGAGCAGGAAAGGAGTTTGAGTGGATTAGCAGGAACATAGAACATGGGATTTTTCAATAGCACATTGCAGCATTCAGGCATGAATCTAACACACTCACACAGATTGATGCAGAGCTGCAGTGTCACAGCTTTGATTGGTCACAGATTGAGCAGAGAGAAGTGGCTCTCTGTGTGCGCACTGCTGAGAAAAAGCAGCTCAGTTCATTTGTGCTCTGTTTCAGTCAGATCAGCATTACTGAGGAGCAGGAAGTGGAGCTCAGCTCTAAACACTCAGCGTGAGGACTGAGTGAAGAGTTTGAGGACAGAGTTTTGGAGCTGCGCTCACAGCTTTGAGCCGTCCATGCAGAGTGCTCATTCTGATAACATGTCCCCTCCTAAAAACACTCCTCTGAGCATCCATCACAACCACAGCAGGTAGAAGATGGGCTTTGTTTCTCTCACTGATGTTTGTGGGATTCATTGAAATCTTCTCCTCCTCAAAGTCAAACTCCTCCAAATCCAGATGCCATCAGGACAGCAGCAAAAATCCTGGTGTCCACAACTTTGAGTCCCAAACTGACTCTGAGCCTCTTTAGTGAATCCAGCAGCTTTTGAACTTCCAAAGAAGTCTTTGAGCTGCAGACGTCAGGAAATCTGAGCCCAAATGTTCCTTTTTCTTTCAGATTCCACCTTTGGAATGAAGCTTTTCACAGGCTGCTCTCCTTTAAATGAGCTGCATCAAACAGCAGGGGAAGAACACACTGTGCTGAAGGAAGATGTGGGTTTTGTAGTCCATCTTCTGCACATTGTAGTTCCAACACATCCAGCATCACGTTGTTAAGGAGAGACGAGTGTGAAGCGGTTCAGATTCTCAGCGCTCTTCTCTTTTCCTGAGTCCTTATTAATTCTCCTGCCACCTCCCAGCTTAGGAAAAGGAGATAGGAGACACTTTTAGGATGTCCACTTTGTCTCAGGCTCAGTTTGTCCTCCTCAGGTGCTGCCTGCCTCTCTGGATCCTCCTTCTAGTTTTTCATGGCTTTTTCTTCTGCACTTTGTTTCCATCAAACTAATCAAAGGTTCAGTCAGTCTGCTTCTGCATCTGGATTTGGCTCCTCTCCTCCTCAACACTCCAGGACATGACAGGATACCAAGGCCAGATGTTCTTGTGCAGCACAAACACTTTTTCAAAGCTTTTTCCAAATGTTGAACTTGCTGTGGAAGCAGCTCCCAGTTTGAGTCCAGGAGACAGACCCCCTCTCTGCTTTAAGATCAGCTTCAAACTTTCCTTTTGGATCAAGCTTCTAGTTGGAGCTGGATCAGGTGACCCTGAACCCTCCCTTAGTTCTGCTGCTATAGGCTCAGGCTGCTGCTGGACTTCCCATGATGCATTTCTTCTGCACTCCCCTCTTTTCCCTCCTGATGCTTTGATCTGCCACTACTGCAGCTCCTTAACTTTGCTCTTCTCTCTCCTTAGTTTGTGTTTGGTTCTTGTCTCTCTGAGCTCATCTCTGCTCTCTTCTCTTTGCCCTCACACTGAAACCAGTCATGGTCCGAGCTCCTCCTGGAGCCTGTTTTCATTGGAAGCATCTTTCTGTCAGAGGGAGTTCTTCCTTCCCACCATCACCAAGTGCTGCTCACAGTGGATTGTCTGATGGTTGGGGCTTTCTCTCTAAGATTGGAGGCTGTTACCTTACACTGTTACACAACCTGAGATGATGCTGTTGTCTGTTGGCAATTGTCACTTAGAAATAAAGCTCCATTAAATTGAATGGATGGAAATGGATAGATGTTATTGTATGTGACAAACAGGAAATGATTGCTCACAGATGGATTGTTGTTTTGTGTGTCTGCAGTCTGTCAGGCTGTCTGATCACAGAGGAAGGCTGTACTTCTCTGGCCTCAGCTCTGAGCTCCAACCCCTCCCATCTGAGAGAGCTGGACCTGAGCTACAATCATCCAGGAGACTCAGGAATGAAGCTGCTGTCGGCCGCACTGAAGGATCCACGCTGGAGACTGGACACTCTCAGGTATGGAGAGGATGTCTGATAGAGGAGGAAGAGCTGGAAGCATTTCCTGTGTCCTTCACTCACTTCCTGTTTGTTTCATGCACATGTGACATCAACAATCACACATGCAGGAACATTTTTCCTTTGCTCACAACAAAAACACTCTTGGAAGTGAACAATAAGGGATATTAATGTAGGGGGTCTCCAAGGAGAACGTCTCCAGGAACAAGTTGTAGATATCTCAGGATATTTAACAGTGCAGGATTTTGGGAAAACTCATTTTTCCCTCTGAGCCTGATTCAGATCAGATGAATGTGTGCACAGAGAGGCCGAGGACATATTGATCCGAGCTTCCTACAAACACTGGAAGCAGGAAACTGTTAGCCTAGCTTGATCCAAAGAAGAACAAACTGATCAAAGTTTTCTAATCAGAGCTGTGGTAGAAGCTGACAGCTACAGGGAGATGTTTTCATTTAAAGGCAGCAGCCCTGCACAAATGCATTTCTGCATTTCTGTCAGAGACAAAGGTCACAGTGTGCTTTGAAAAGCCAACACACACTATAAAATAATGGAAGTGACAACAATGCAATAAATCAGTACATTTAGAGAGGAGCCAGGTGCAGATCCAGAGGCAGGAAGGAAGTGAGAAAAAGGAGCGTTTATTGGGCCAAATGCAAAAGTCCAAAATGAGGAAACACAAAGTCCATCAAAGAGAAATCCAAAGCAGGCAGGAAAAGAGGACAGGATATCCACTGGGAGCTACCTGCAAACCAGAGACAGGTGGGAGCAAAGCACAGGTGCAGACGCTGAGAGAGCGTTTGGTCGGTGAGAGACGAGCTGATTGGACGGTGTGTCCGTGTCAGGATTGGTGGGCTTTTGGAATTCTTCCTGGATGCTGTTGCTGCTGTCGCTTGTTCTTGGATTAAGAATTACACACTTGGGACTGTGAAGGAACGGTGGGAGGGGTCCTGACCCACAGCCTGGATAGGCCCGCTCTGGTACCCTTACCTGTTGCTAGGATCTGAAATTTTGGGGGCGGAGCCAATACCTGTCAAGGTTTGTATTTAAAAATACGGGAAATAGAGGTCACTATATGACGTCATCACCTAATTTGCATA
Organism: Amphilophus citrinellus; assembly: GCA_013435755.1. Taxonomy (NCBI): domain Eukaryota; kingdom Metazoa; phylum Chordata; class Actinopteri; order Cichliformes; family Cichlidae; genus Amphilophus; species Amphilophus citrinellus. Next base: position 61,031,009 of record CM024194.1, on the reverse strand, counting down.
ATTGTACATTTGGATGTACTGTAGTTGCAGTCGAGGCTGCAGAAGAACGTGAAGAAAAAACACCATAAATATGTTTAGAACTACAAATAAACTTTATGAAATAACTTAATAACTTTAATGCTTTGCGTAGACCCACATTACATACATCAATTTTGTCCCGTATTGTTTAATGTTAGAATATCAAATTTAATGAAAACACTGAGGGATGAGACTGACTTATCTGAGCCACTGTTGCCAACTTGTGTAAGAAAACTCGCTGTCGCCTTGATAAAGGCCGAAGCGAGGACCGAGGGATGGGAGCGGAGGGAGCGGGTGGGCAGGCTCGATGTTTAAGTGAGGTTCGGGGGTTTGAGGGTGGAGACAAAGTGAGGTCTGGGCGATGCCAAAGCGTACGAAGGGGGACAGTAAGAAGGCTTTATGTACACAAAACATGGTGACAGCGGAGGATTTTGCTGTCACTATATCGCTTTATGGGGCAAAAAAACTGCAGCTTTGTTTACGCTGCTAAAGTAAACCAGAACCACATCACCGAACTCTGTGAAAAGGGCGCACTGAGGTCCAGTTGTTTTTACGGGGTTGTTCCCGATATAGGCACTAACCTAGTGATAGTTACAATTCAGTTTGGAGCGGCACAGGAATGCTTTCAACTGAAAATTAAAAACTGAAAATACGGGAAAATAAAAATACGAGATGACGCCGGGACAGAGGGGTAAAATCCAGGAATTTCCCAGTCAAAACGGGAGACTTGACAGGTATGGCGGAGCCTAAAAGCTTTTGGATTTTCTTCAAGTTCTTTCCTATATTTGAGAGGAAAATGAATGTGAAATGTCAAAGACTGTGTACGAGCTAAAGCTTGAAGTCACACGATGATCCTGAAATAATCACTGAGTGCAGTTTGAGTTGTTCAGCGTTGTTCCTGTTTTTATTGTCAGCAGCAGGAGGAAAAGCTTCAGAGAAACTGGAACATGTTGATGAAGCATCATCTGTGAGAGCTGCAGCATTTAGTTCAGCTTCAAACTTTACCAGCGCAGGTTTCCTCTGTCGCCTCTTTGATGCTCACCTCTTCTTCATGTTCCTGCTGCACTCTTCATCTCCTCTGCTCTCTCCTCTTCGTCTCCTCTGCCCTCTCCTCTTCGTCTCCTCTGCCCTCTCCTCCTCTTCATCTCCTCTGCTCTCTCCTCTTCGTCTCCTCTGCTCTCTCCTCTTCGTCTCCTCTGCTCTCTCCTCCTCTTCGTCTCCTCTGCTCTCTCCTCTTCATCTCCTCTGCCCTCTCCTCCTCTTCATCTCCTCTGCTCTCTGCTCTTCGTCTCCTCTGCTCTCTCCTCTTCATCTCCTCTGCTCTCTCCTCTTCGTCTCCTCCGCTCTCTCCTCTTCTTCGTCTCCTCCGCTCTCTCCTCTTCTTCGTCTCCTCCGCTCTCTCCTCTTCGTCTACTCTGCTCTCTCCTCTTCGTCGTCTCCTCTGCTCCGTCCTATTCGTCATCTCCTCTGCTCTCTCCTCTTCGTCGTCTCCTCTGCTCTCTGCTCTTCTTCGTCTCCTCCGCTCTCTCCTCTTCTTCGTCTCCTCCGCTCTCTCCTCTTCTTCGTCTCCTCCGCTCTCTCCTCTTCGTCTACTCTGCTCTCTCCTCTTCTTCGTCTCCTCCGCTCTCTGCTCTTCGTCGTCTCCTCTGCCCTCTCCTCTTCATCATCTCCTCTGCTCTCTCCTCTTCGTCTCCTTTGCTCTCTCCTCTTCGTCTCCTTTGCTCTCTCCTCTTCGACTCCTCTGCTCTCTCCTCTTCATCATCATCTCCTCTGCTCTCTCCTCCTCTTCATCTCCTCTGCTCTCTCCTCCTCTTTGTCTCCTCTGCCCTCTCCTCCTCTCCGCCCCCTGAGCTCCACAGAGGAAGTTGTTCTTCTTGGTGTGATTATTCTGCGTGATGTAGTCTCAGATTTCAGAGCCAGTTTTCCATTTTGAGCTCATTTCCAGCTTCAAGTCTTTTAACAACCTTGTGCAGTTTGCAGATCTTCTAAGTTCTCAGCTGGAAGACAAAAGCTGCAAATTCCCTTCAATGAGTCATTTTGAATTGATGTTCAAATGAAGATTCAAATGTTGTTCCAGTGTGAAAACAATGTGTAGCTGGAAGATCCTGTGAAGCACTGCTGAAAGACAAAGAGCCCAACACGTGGACATCCTCTGTTCTAACATCATTTCAGCTGTTGGGTTAAATCCTCTTGACTTTTGTGCCTTTCTGACTGTATAAAGGACACTTTGAGACAAAAATGAAAAAAACAAAATGATTGACAGGTATTATCCTTGGGATATACGCACAAAAGTCACTAATAAAATGATAATATATCAGTTTCTGACACCTAGGGTGAAATAAAAGCGCCGCTGAGATCATATGATTCCATACAGACTGATCTTTATTAGTATCATGTTAAAATCCTAGGGTTAGAAATTTAAAAATTCGTTCATCACATATACAAGGTATTGAATAATCAAGCCCAATAGAGCATTATGTCTCCCAGACTGATGCGTTACTTATCCTTGGATGCGTAGGCTCGGATTTGGGAGACATATAGTTATGGGATAGATCAGGGGGCCATACATACATAGTTATGTCAGTATTACAGATCTAGACTGTTTTGTGATATGTGATGGGATAAACGTTCATAAAAGCAGGAGTGATACACAGTTTTGTGTACGGGTTAAAAGTTATAGTTTTGTGTTCCAAAAAAGAAAAAAGGACTTTTTCTGTGCTTACTGCCCTCCCCCCCCCCCCCCCCCCCCCCACCTACAAAATGTGCAAACTAACGAATCTTTTCACCTTTTTTCTTGTCACATTAACCCCTTAACTGGCAAGGGCCCGGTGACGGGCCGTTTGTAGTCCCTTTTATATGGCAGGCTAGACCCTCCCATTTTTATTGACACGTTATTCGGCCAATCATGTAACTGGCTGCACCAAATCACCTGACAAAGCTACGTGATGCCCTCTGAGTATTATTGGCTCTGGGAAACCCATTTCTTAACATGATTGGCCGAATGAGGTGTCAGTCAAAATGGGCGGGTCTAGCCTGCCATATAAATGCAATTCATTCGGCCCGCGGACCAGACGCAGCCGGTTAATAGGCTATGAAATGGGTTGTTCAGAGCCAATAATAACCAGAGGGTGTTATGTAGTTGTTTCAGGTGATTTTTTTTGCTGCCAGTTAAGGGGTTAAACACATCTGTTCATGTGTATCTGATCATTAAAACTGTTACACATGTAAAAAAATTTCATGATCTTCACTATAGAATAAATTTGTGGTTACAAACTAAGTGTACAAGCCATGTTTGATTACAACAAAATACGTGTGGCTGTATCTTGTTAAATAAAATGTTTTAAAATTGTTTCTTCAACTACATGAGTCTGGTATTCCTCTATCAGGTATGATGTAAGTATGACCCCTACAACCCTCGTGCAACTGCATTATTTTTATCTAACTTAGTTTCAGATTCCCCTCACCACTGATGTAGGCTCTGAAAGTACGTGGCTAATTTACTCAAACATAACTCATGATGGTTTGGCGTGAAAGGAATTAAAACAGCGGTAAATTCATAGGCCTTTTACTCCTATAAAAAAAACTTTGGGGGATTTAGTGAAGAGAAACATATTTCTTTTGAGTATAGTCTGTACTGATGGAAAGTTGATATAGATCCATTCATGAGCAAAATAAAATCCTTGCGGTTATACTGTGTGAGTTAAAAAACATAGTTTAAATCACACACAAGACGGCAGGCATGGGGGGTGCTGTGAAGGGATAGTCCTGAACTGATGGGGTGAGAAGTGATGGGGAGGGGGGATGTTACACCAGTGTGGGGGGCTACTGTCTGTATTGGTAGGATTTGTGAATGTGGGGGTAGGTGTTGAACTGTGTGGATGAGGTTTTCTGAGTTATCTCCCTCAGTCTGTGGGATTTTGAATTTGCTTAGAGGCCATTTTGCTTAATCTGTAAACTTTTATTGGGACAAAACTTGTAAAGTGTGTATAAAGGACACTGAACCAATAATGCATTCAGTGCGGTGAATGTTTTGATTTTTGGATACATAAACATCACAACCTTGTGTGATGGTATTAATTTCACCTCATAGTTTTAAGTAATATAATTCCGTACAGTGATTTATTACTCACAAAACAAAGTCTAGTAGATAATCCTAACTGATATTCACCCATTTCATAGTAGATGTGCGCGGTGCAGCTCTGTTTGAGTAAACTTTGAGCTTTCTTTCAAGTATGCTGTTAGAATATAGTTAATGCTTTTCTCTCTCTTGTACATCTGGTTTAAACTAAAACCATATAAAGTCTTTATGGATCAACCTGCAGATGAATATGTGGGTAATTATCTTTAAGAATAATGTTGATAACAGATGTGCTGTAGTACAAAGATGCTTTAACACCTTTAGGGTTTATGAGCAGAGTTGTGTGGACTTTCTTTTTTTTCCTTTTAACCTCAATAACCCATCTGTAACACACTCTTTTAAACACAAAAATATATAAATATGTTTTGGTCTTTGTAACATGGATCATAACTATACGACCCATCGAGTGTCTGATCAATACTTAGACAGGAGACAGTGTGCAGATTTGTGTATAAAAACGCAGCTGTGTCTCACCAGTACTGCACTACAAACTTTTAATTTAAAAAACATATTGTCGCAGACTTTGCGCATCAACAAACAGTGACATGATACTATGAAAAATTACTTAAGTCCACTATAGTGATATCAAACTAAGATGATATTTTAGCAAGGAAAGGCCCATTGAGATTAAAAATCTCTTATTTTCATGGATGTTCAGACTAAGATAATCCGTAGCAGAATATAAACATGTAAAACAGAAATACACACGTCACATAGTTACATGTTCATAGACATAAAATAATTAAAAATTTATAACATAAATTAAGTAAATCAAGTACAAACGATGGAATCAGCCAAAAAAAAGTATGCAGTTTCGATTTAAATGCACACAATGAAGTTAATTCCACAGATGATACTTCTGGTTTAAAACGTGGTCAACAGATGACCGTTTGACTCCGATAACACTGTCCTCCATTTCAAAAAGTGCACGTTCAATATCTTTGACCTCTCTTAACTCGTGAAGATAAGCCTCCGTAGCGCCCATAAGCCTCTGTTTATCAGGGGTGAAGCCTTCCAAACGTAGAATTTGGACCAATATAGGAATAAAATGTCCATTCCAAAATCTTTTTGATAGGTGATCGTGATACTTGAAAAAGTAGTGTCTATCTACAGGAGCCCCACAGGTGTGTCTTCTTTGTGAGGGGTGTGAGGCTTCACATCCTGCGCAAATCTCTCTTTTGTGTTTTTGAATAATCATGTTTAGAACGGACTTGATGGTAAGTTTCACAAAGTCCAGCATGACCGCGTGCATCTGAGACGTCTCCACAGGGAAGTTACGCACCTCCACCAGATCATATTCCTGGGCCATTGTGTAATTCACACAATGCAAACGGAGCAGGAACAAGCTTTAACACCAACTCCTGCCCTCGTCCTACTGGTCATATGTAGGTACTGCAGCACATGCGTGTTCTGAGTCAGTCACGGTGGCTGTAGGCCATTAGCGGCTACAGTCACCTCGGTCACAGTGTTCCATTACTAGCTAATCTCCATGCCTGACAACGTGTGTAATTCACATCTCAAACTAATGATATCAATGAGAGATCTGCAAAACATGTCCGATAACATTGTAACTAAACACATAAACGCCGAAATGAGAACTCCCATGATCCTTTGCTCTGACGGGGGCCCGCCCTTGACTGTCTCTAACCCTTTGTGTGTGTGTGTGTGTGTGTGTGTGTGTGTGTGTGTGTGTGTGTGTGTGTGTGTGTGTGTGTGCTATGCATACTACGATACAAGAAAAAACAAAGTTTACACATGAAAAAAAAGTGCTAGTCTGTATGATCTGATTTATCAGCACCCTAAACCATTTGCACTATGCAGACATACGGTCTGTTAGCGTTGTTATTTTATAAAAGGTTATTTAGGAGTGGGAGTTTGTTTAAACATGTTAGCCGAATTGATGTGATTTAACAACACCCTGTAATAAACTTTTATTCTGCTGTAGTCTATTGAGTTGATACTGATGAAGACAAACTGTGCAGAGATGTTTCATTAACAAGCTAAGATCCTCTGTTAATGATGAAAAAAAAGAATAGAAACACGGATAATGGGTAAATCGGTGCATCGTTTTGACTTACACAAAAATAGGCTTATACACATCACTGAGACATTATTTCCTCCTGTGTGATATTCTGTTGTGAGTTTGAAACATGCTTTGGGTAAGCTGTGTGCTAGGGTCAGAATAAAGGATGAAATTCTGCAGCTATAATGATTTCACCAAACTGTCAGGTTTTATCAAGCTCAGTGAAAACATCTTCGGTGCTAAAAAACAGAAACTAGGACCACGTTTAATTTCTGCTTAAAATGGACAGACTCATAAATAGATGAATATGGGAGTAAAACAGCTGTTTGAGTAGGTGCACATTCTGCGCCATGTTTGAGGTATTGGTGAAACATATGATAAATCAACCAAGATGGATGCTGTTTATGATACATTACATGTCTGCTTAAGGACCCTAACAGCTATCATGAAACATACTGCCCCGGTTCGGTCTGTGGCCACCTAGGTAGAGGTCCCTAGTGCAGGACTCGTAAGGCGAGGAGCTTAATATTCCAAAGTTTAATAACAAAATATAGCGAGAACGAGGAGCATAAACATGAACTTAGAGCATAGACAGAAGCACACAGCGGGAAAAACCTATGAAAAAACTGACGCGACAAGGAACTAAACAACAGAGAGACCTTAAATACACTGAGACATAATAAGGGGAAAGGGAAACCGGTGACAACACAGGTGAACGAAATTCACTAACGAGACAGGGGGAAGTAAACTAAACACAACGCACAATGAACACAAGATCAAAATAAAACAGGAAGTGACCTAAACATGGCACGTATGTAAACTTAACAGAGGGAACCTAAACAGAGAAGGGCCAAGATATGGGAATAAAACAGACAAAACAAATGGAGAAACCTGAATACATAAATAGGGCACCAATCATCAAACTGAGAAACTGAACTATAAGAAACATACCCTGAAGAATATAACAAAACTACACATGACAAAGGACTAAGACATGAGAACATTCAGATACACTATAACAGAAAATCATAGTAACCTGAAAGTCCAAACTCAGAACTGAAAACCTAACTCAAAGAAACAAAACGCATTGGACAGGATTATGACACAACCATAGTAAAGGTTCATTGTATAATGCAGAATCTGATATTTTTTAATACAATCGGGAGATGTTTGGGTTTTTTTTTTCTTCATAATAAAACTGATTACACAATCCACTAGCGCACCACACAAAAAGGTTGCGGCATGTTCAGGTACAAGCCACGCCACAGATTGCGAGGTAATTTTAGAGTTTCTGACATGCGCTCGCTGTTCATAGCCACGAACTGCGTCTTTATTGGCCCCTCTGAGTCGGCCGCGGTGACGGTAGGCCATTAGCGGATACAGCCAACTCAGTCACGGTGTTCCATTAACTAGATACCCTCCGTACCTGACCACATGCGTAATTCACCTCTCAAATTAATATCATTGAGAGATCAACAAAACATGACCGATAACATTGTAACTAAACACATAAACCCCCGAAATTAGAACTCCCATGATCCTTTGCGCCTTCATTTGAAAGTACAACAAAAGAACTCCATTTCAGCTGATCACACTCTCATCGCTCCATGCTTGAAAAATAATGGTCACAACTAAGAAACAGCCAGGGCGCTGTGTTACTCATCACATAAAGCTTAAACAGGACGTGGAAAAAAATCCCACATAGAGAGAAAAACGGAACCGTAAGCCCTGCTTTCTCGACATGGGGGAAATTCCTAGATACAAAACATACTTTAATTAACAAACACGTTAGTAATAGATATTTTATTAAATTACGCTTAATAGATACTGTCAGGATACATTCAGCTGTCCACCTCGAAAACTGATACGTATAAACTGATTGTAGCTTGTAACAATGACTCCAAACAAACAAAAACATCATGTCAGCTGATCGCTCTGCTGACACTCTACGCTTTAACATGAAAAAACATTGTACTACTCATCGCACAAAGCTTATGATGAGCATGAAATTCTGTTTTCTGTCTTAACCATGTGGGACTGCATGGTAAAAAGAGAGAAAGCTCCGCGATCTTCGGACTGCATACGGATCACCTAACATGTGAGTTATTTCCTGAGAAAAAAAAAGTCTCCGATGGGTAAATCAGATTAAAAATAACTACAAAACGCTGTAAGAAACTAGCGTTGAAATGTGAAAAAAAACGCTAAACACTACAATCAGCTGTTGTCGCCGGATCACTGGTGAACACGGACATTGGCTTAACCCCCATTGTATTTTTATTTAACCACTGTGTTATCTGTGTTATGCTCGACAGGTGGGCTCGGATATAGGTTTATTCACCATTGTATTTTTAATTATCCACTGTGTTGTGTGCTTCATGCTCGACAAGTGTGCTCGGATATTAGATTATTTACCATTGTATTTTTATTTAGCCACTGTACGGTGAGATTTGAACCTCTTTGATGAACATCTGGGAAATAACGAGAGCCATGCAGGAGAGATAGTGAGACCGAATGTTGGATCACACAGCGCATGTGTCACGGTAGAGTAAAGAAAGAAAACTCAGAGACTTTTGAGTTAACTTTGCATTACTTACTCACATGACTGTGAGCCCATACAGGAAATGCGTTTCTATTCACATAGAGACCCTTTGCTCACAGGGCGCAGATCTCCGTACTGCAAAATCGCCACGGCGAGGCTAGGCCTTTAGCGGCTCCATCCACCACGGTCACGGTGTTTCATTAAATAAATACCCTCCATACCACACACCCTGCGCAATTCACATCTCACACTAATAAACTCGATGAGAGAGCAGCAAAACATAGCTGATAATTCTGTAACTAAACACATAAACACCAAAATGAGAACTCCCATGATCCTTTGCGCATTCATCGGAACAACAACAAAAATCATCGTGTCAGCTGATCACATGACCTACGATCCATGTTTTAATAATGAAAAAATACATTGTACCACTCCTCATTGTACGCTGTACATTAAAAACATACTTTCATTAAAAATCACGTTAGTAATCCGCCGCTAAACTGCCGCGTATAAGGCTTTGAGGGCGGGGGATCGCGCATACGCACGGACACACGCACGCGCAAGGCTTTTTTATCACGCACGCGCACACCTTTCACGCATGCGCAATGCAATTTTCACACCTAGGTGCGATTTTCACACCTTAGGTGTGAAAGGGCCACCTCCCTATTACTACTGCCGGGTCAGACCTGCAGCTGCAGGGTTTTGATGCTGATCTGAGAACAGTTCAATGATGCGGTCGTCCCTCGTGGTGCTCGCAGCTTCACTTTCATCGGCCCTAAAGGGAAATTAGCCGTGCGGCCGAGCCAGAACAAAAACATGTAGAAAACAGAGACGCAGACGCTCAGAGGAAGACAGGAAATAACCTCTGACCCCCCTCCTCCTTTCAGGGCGGAGCCTGCTGGAGTGCGATGGCTGAGCCCAGGTCTGAGGAAGTGTAAGTGTGTTTTTAATGTGATTGATGAAAACAAAGCAGCACACATTCAACCATCTTCAAACTGTCACATCACTCATTCACATCTCTGATGTCAGGAGTCATCATCAAAGTGTCAATCAATGAACAGATGATGGATCAATAACTGCAGCTGGATTGTGTTTGTTCTCTCCATCAGATTCCTGTCAACTCACAATTGACACAAACACAGTAAACAAATTGCTACAACTGTCTGACAACAACAGGAAGGTGATGTTTCGTTTGCCATTTTCTACAGTACATCCATCATTACATCATTGTGAACTGCTGTGTAGAAATGGTCTGACTGGTCGCTGTTACTGGGAGGTCGAGTGGAGAGGAGACGTTTATATATCAGTGAGTTACAGAAGAATCAGAAGGAAAGGAAACAGTAATGACTGTGTGTTTGGACACAATGATCAGTCCTGGAGTCTGTGGTGCTATGATGGTCGTCCTCAGTTTGCCATTCACAATAACAGAAGAACATCCATCTCTTCCTCCGTCTCTATCAGAGTAGCAGTGTATGTGGACTGTCCTGCTGGCACTCTGTCCTTCTACAGAGTCTCCTCTGACACTCTGATCCACCTCCACACCTTCAACACCACATTCACTGAACCTCTTTATCCTGGGTTTATGTTCTGGTCTCCTGGTGCCTCAGTGTGTGTGTGCTGAGCTGAGTGTAAAGAGTGTCCTCCTGTTACAGAAACACTCTGACTGTTGAACAGATAGTTCAGTCTGTACATGTCTGTCTCTTTCACTCACAAACACGTTTTCACATTCATGGATTCAATCAGTTGATGTTTGAAACTGTTCTCAATGATTCCTTGTAAACTTCTTCCTCTTCAGTCCTTTAAAGATGGAAGCTGCCATTATTCCAGGATCCACATGTTTTTCTGTCTTTTTCCACTCAAAGCTTCACAGTGAATATCAGGATGTTGTGTTTCTCTGAAGCTCACTTCACAACCAGCTCCTCTGCATTTTCAACAAGTCTGAGCTCATTCAAATCAATCCAAATCTTTGATTTCTCTTTCTTAATGCCATTTTTCCAACCTCTCCACATGCTCTTACTGTTGGACTCATTTTTGGAAGCTGTGATGGAAGCAGGACAGGAAGGAAGCTCTCAGCAGGAGCACCTTTTCACAATAAGAGCACATTTGCATGCTTTGTGCTTTTGAACTGATCCAATGACAGAAACATGAACTTCCATATTGATCAGATGTTGATGTGCAGCTCTGATGTCACTAACATCTCCTTGAAGTCTTCACTGATGGTGATTTGTGGCCCTCTGCTGGTGAGAAGATGAACTGCATGAAGTGTTTGAAATGAGCTTTTTCTAATTGGACTGCTGACTGCTGTTAACCACACTGAGACCAACACTGATGTCTTCAACACAAACACTGATGTGGATGAACAGTCACTAAAGACTATTAATGTATATTTGTGTCTGTAACATGTTTGTGTTTGTCACAGAGAAACTCTGATTGGATTTCTGGATCTTTGCTCTTTTCCCTGCAGTTCGTTCCCACAATGACTCCATGATGGAAATCTCTAATAAACTCATCAAATGAACAGCATGTCTCCCAGTGTTTGTGTGTCCTTTGTGCTCTTCTCCTTGTATCCAGTCTCTGCTGCTGTGTGCTGTGCTGCACTCACTCACAGATCAGAGTACATGTACAGTTATCCCAGCGACACCAGGAGGAGACAAATGTTTGGCTTCATTTACAAACAACAATCTCAGCTATGGATTCAAACAGCAGCAAATATGCAAATGAAACTGTAAAATGGATGCAGTGATAATCTACAGACATATTATGAACACATCTATGTAAACAAAACATCTAAAGTGTTTGTAGATCAACCACCAGATGAATAGATGGTAATTATCTTTAAGAATAATGTTGATAACAGCTATACAGCAGAGATGCTGCAGCAATGCTGAAGTACAAAGGTGCTTTAACACCTTTAGGATTTATGAGTAGTGGTGTGTGTATGTGTGTGTATGTGCAGACTTTTTTCCTTTTAAGCTCAATGCCCCCTCTGTACCACACGGCAGAAATACAAAAACTATATAAATACATCATGTTTTGGTCTTTGTGGCATGGATCACAACTAAATGAACAAATTGAAGTCTATTAGATATGATTCAAACCACTGCAGTGCAGTACCTTTAATACCTATAGTATGCTCTAATCTCTGTAATAAAATGTTATGATCAACAGTATCAAAGCTGCACTGAGGTCCAACAGGACAAGAACAGAGATGAGTCCACTAAGACAGCTGGGTCACTGATGGCTTTTCCAGTAATAGTTTAATTACTGCCAGCTTGAAGGTCTGTAGTATGTAGCCAATTAATGAAGACAGATTGAGCATATTTCAGGTTGAAGCATCAATAAATGGAAGGACATCTTTGAGATGCACTGTACCTGTTTTTGTGATGAAGGAGCTGAAACAGATGGTAGAGGCAGAGGTGCAGAGGGTGAGCTGTGAGGTAGCAGATGTTCTCCTTGAGTGTCTGAGGAGCACTGAAGCTGTTCTGGAGGCTCAGAGACCTCCCTCCTCCTTAAGAAACATCACATTGGTTTTTATGTTGTCATCATTCATCAGTATTTTCTCTTTTTGAACAGTGCTTATTAGGCTGGGTTCATGTTACATGTTTCCTGGTTGGACTGGTTCTGTAAGAGGAGAACCACCATCTGCAGTAGGTCAGTACATAGAGTCACAGAGGAGGAGACCTCTTCCTGGTTGATGGGGTCTGACAGAACTTTGTGATCTTAACATGCAGAGAAAAGAATGTGTGATGTGATACCATGAGGACATTCATAAGCTGGAGATGAAATTGTGTAACATTAATCATGCAACTGAGTCCATGTTTAATCATGTTTGATTTCACCAAACATAAACTTCACAAACTTACAGATCACATTTGTTCATTTCTGGCCTTCAACCTTTCTCACTATAAGGAGTGTAAGGTCTTTTTTTAACCGTGCATTGTCACTGTCAATGAAATGTATAAACTTGAAACATGCTGTTTCTTTGAGAGGTCTGTCAGAGAGTGCAGTCTTTTCACTCAAAAAACTGCACTCTTTGCTCCCTGCAGATAAATGTGGACTCTGACGACAGCATGCAGTTCATTTCTGTTTCTGTGTCCTCACAGTTTCCCAGCATGCCCTGGCTGTGGTGGTGTATGTTTATAAGGGGGCAGAGTCTGTCCTGCTACACTGCCAGTATTCAGGTGTTATGCCTGAGGACCCCACAGTCATGTGGACTCGCAGTGATCTTGACCCCAAATCTGTGCACCTGCTACAAGAAGGAGGAGATGATCTCAGAGGACAAAACCAGCGTTACAACGGGCGCACATCAATGAGGCCTGATGCTCTGGATACTGGAGACTTCAGCCTCACTCTGAGGACACCACAGCTGACTGACAGCAGCAGCTACACCTGCTCCATCAGTAATGGAAGAGAAGAACGGAGACTGACACATGTTCAGCTGCAGGTCAAAGGTCAGCAACAAGCTACAGCACCTGCTGTGATCACATTCTGTATCAAAAGTCAGTGTTGTAAATGGAGGTCAGTTGTTCAGAATTGCTTGATAAAACCATTTACAATATTTTGAAGACTTAAACTCACTGGAAACACAAAGTATTCTGATGGTGTTAAAGTAAACTTTCTAAACACAGACAGCTGTTAGTCAGAGAAACTGCAGCAGAAATGGATGATTTGAATCCAGTTGGTCCTGATGTAAAGAGCCTCAGGTTGGGAACCACTGTCCTGGGTTGTGTCTATGTCAATACCAGTGTAATTAAGAGTGCAACTGAGGTAACAATAGGAGTACAACAGAGACAGTTGCATGGTATTGTGCATAACTGCAGTGTTCTATCAATCAAAAACTCTCACAAACTGCTTTTTGCTGGTGGGCAAACAAATAAGATCGCTTCAATGACTGCATGTACTTTCCATCTGAGACCAGTGAGAACACACCATTCTCTACGTCAATCATCCATCCATCCATCCATCCATCCTTCCATCCATCAATCCATCCATCTATTCATCCATCGATCCATCTATCCATCCATCATCCATCCATCCATCATCCATCCATCATCTATCCATCGATCCATCTATTCATCCATCCATCCATCCGTCCGTCCATCCGTCCATCCATCCATCCGTCCATCCATCTATCCATCCATCTATTATCCATCCGTCCATCCGTCCATCCATCCATCAGTCCATCCATCTATCCATCCATCCATCTATTCATCCATCCATCCATCCGTCCATCCATCCATCAAACCATCCATCCATCCATCTATTCATCCATCATACATCTATCCATCCATCCATTCATCCATCCATCCATCCATCCGTCCATCCATCCGTCCATCCATCTATCCATCCATCTATTATCCATCCGTCCGTCCATCCATCTATTATCCATCTGTCCATCCATCTATTCATCCATCCATCCATCCATCAGTCCATCCATCTATCCATCCATCCGTCCATCCATCTATCCATCCATCTATTATCCATCCGTCCATCCATCTATTCATCCATCCGTCCATCCGTCCATCCATCCATCAGTCCATCCATCTATCCATCCATCCATCTATTCATCCATCCATCCGTCCATCCATCCATCAAACCATCCATCCATCCATCTATTCATCCATCATACATCCATCCATCCATTCATCCATCCATCCATCGTCCATCCGTCCGTCCGTCCATCCGTCCGTCCATCCATCCGTCCATCCATCCATCCGTCCGTCCATCCGTCCGTCCATCCATCCATTCATCCGTCCATCCATCAGTCCGTCCATCCATCCATCCTTCCTTCCTTCCTTCCTTCCTTCCTTCCTTCCTTCCTTCCTTCCTTCCTTCCTTCCTTCCTTCCATCCATCCATCCTTGAAGAACAAGTACCGCAAAAACCCGCAAAACAGCAAAAATACTGCAATAAATATTTTACACTAATATTGATTGAAAACCTGCGAAACAGCGAGTTTGCGAAGTAGCGAGGGATTACTGTATTTTGGATATCGCCATTCAGCTAAAAAATATTGAGATATTATTTCGGTCCATATTCCCCAGCCCTAGTAGTTCTAAACAGATTTAGGGTGTTTTTTCTTCACTTTTTGTCTCTCCAAAGATGTTTTTCCTCTCCTACAGCCTCGACTGCAACTACATGCAAATAACCAATTATGCAAATTAGGTGGTGATGTCAAATAGCGACTTCTAGAAACTTTTAAGGCCCCGTTTACACGACACGGTTTCCACTGGAAAAGATGTCATTTTGATGCATTTCAGCCTTCTGTTTACACGATGACACGTGAAACGATGAAAACGATGTAGTTCCCATGCCAGGCCACAAGTTGGCATTTCTTTGCAAAACTTGTTTATGCAAGATGCGCATGCGTGGAGGGACACAAGCACAGCAAATTGTTCATTATTTACAAAATGACCAGTGTGAGAGTTTTGTGTGGACTGACGATGAGGTTGGATCACTGCTGCACACAACGCTGAATTACAAAATGGCAAAAACACAAGAAAAGCACAAGAAGCACTCGTGAATCCACAAACACTGTTTATCAATTTGCGCATTCGTGGAAAACGGTGGCGGTCGCTACCATAGTGCGCATGTGCGAGTCACCTGCTAAATCACACCGTATTCAAGTGTTTACACGGTGACGCAGACCGGAGCTTTTCGGAAACGCTCCACTCTGGACCCCGTTTCTGAAACACATCGTTCTCACTCCGTTCTCATGTAAATGGGAGGCTGAAACGCATCAAAACGTTTTCATTTTGAAACGGTGTCGTGTAAACGGGCCTAAGACAGCACCTGTTTGGTAAAGCTGAGAAAGCAGGTTTTCCAAAGTCTGAAGTGTGAGACAGTCTTTGAATCCTGTTTGTAGTTTGTTCAAACTTAATGAAACAACGTTGGAGCTCAGACGCTGAGACTACAGAGCCTTCATTCAAAGGGACAAACTGAAAGTCATTACCCAGAGGGGATGAGTCATCCAACCACATGATGCCCTGCTCTGTACATGATGCTCATATTATATTCATTAGGCCCACTGGGAAATTGGTAGTGCATTGATAATGCACTTGCTCCAGCCTCTGATGGGGACGGTCGCATTCTATCTCTCTCCCTGCCCTCCCTATCTTTCCTGCTTGCTGCTTGCTGTGAGAGCGTCTCTTGCACACTGTTCGAATAAGAATAAGATTGAGAGCAACATGGATGAGGCAAACTGGGCCTTCACCACCATTGATCGAATTTTTTCCACTATGAGATCGGGGAAAGGGGAGCCTGCGTGTCCGAGTGGAACAGACCCGGTTGGATACGTCATCGACTCTTGGAGCTCGTGGAGACCTGTGTGCTTCTCGGCCCTCGTGGTGGAGGACGTGGAAGACGCTTACATATTTGGCTATCTGGTAGCGGTATCTCTTCTGTTTGGGCTCGGAGGATACCTGATTTACCGAGAAATCAAGAAAACCTGGACGGCAGTTCGACATCTGCAGAGGCTGCCGACCCAGGTGGACGGGCTGACCAGAACCGTACAGACTCAGACTCAAAACCTGATGAACCTGAGCCGTAGACTTGGGGAGTAGCAGGTGAGAGGGGTTCGATCTGGAGATAAGGTACGGTTCTGCACAGTGAGGACGGTAACTAATGAATTTGGATTATTGGATTTATTGAATGGTTTCCCAGTGAGACTGAAGGCTGTTGGAAAAAAACAAGCAGCCTGTTCCAAAACAACATCTGCATTATCAGAATTCGGCTCCCTAGCCGGCCTTGGCTGGCAATCATATCTCTCCAGAGCTCTGCGCGACGGCTGCTCTCCCCCTCAGCCCTCTCTGTGATTTGTGAAGCTGGATCTGGTGTACCACGGCCGCTGATGAATTTCCATCACTATCAGCGAACTGTTTTGGCTAGGAGCTGGCATCTGGGCTCCACAATGCCCCCCCCCCCACCCCCCCCCACCCTCTCGTCTCCGTCTGCATCCCCTCCTGACCCTGACCCTACCCACCATACTGCTATCCCAGCTTTATATGTGCAATATGCTTTTGCTGAGGTGTTTTTTGGAACCTCGTAAGGTGTTCTTATGAACACAGTATGAGATGATTTTTTTGAACCTAACTATCCCAGTGTATCTCTTTCTGTCTTTCTGCTAAAGGTAGCGCCGTTGAGAAACGGAAGCATGACCTCAGACATCTGTCCCCCCCCTGTCTGTGTTATGTTTATGCTTGTTTTGAATGGATGTTCTGTTAACTGCAATTTCCCCATTGTGGGACTAATAAAGGCATTCTTGATTCTTGATTCTTGATTCATTATAAAAAAAATCAATAGTAATGATGATAAGCTGCCCAACCCCCCAGGCCCTGAACCGGATAAGGATGTAGGAAAATGGCTAAATGGGTGATGGTGTATTGATGAGAGGACTCATTAAATCTGAGAGCTGTCCTCAGTATTTTGCTCAGGTCCACGATCATCTCCACCACACTGAGTCTGACTCCTATTCAGTCCCTTCATGCAGGTTCAAAAAGTCACACACACCTCCACCCTGTCTACACAGTTTATCATTCACTTACACACTCTGCTAGTTTCTGCTTTTCTTCTGTGTTTGATATACTTTTACTTTTTAAAATCACTCTGTTACTGTGTTCTCCCTGTGCTTCATGGCCTTATGAGCCAGTTTGTCACAAGTTATGTGTAAAAGAAAAATTATGATAATGGCAAACATTGGAGGGGATTTCTGCAGGATTGTGCAGCTGTGACGATGCGGTCAAGGTTCTTTTTAAGGTTTAGTTGTGACAACGCCACTGGGGGGGGGGGGATTAGATACAATCCATCCATCCACTTATCATATTCAGGGTTGTAGGGGGGGCTATCAAAACTGTCATAGGGTTTAGAGGCAGGGTACACCTGTACAGGTCACCAGCCTCTTGCAGGGCTAACACAGAAAGACATTCACACCTATGAGCAATTTAGAGTAGCCAGTTAACCTAACCCCAGTAACTGCATGTGTTTGGACTGTGGGAGGAAACCCACGCAGACACGGGAGAACATTCAAACTCCACACAGAGAGAGAGGGAGGGGCCAAGGTGGAATCGAACCCTTCTAGATGGTGTTCTGATTGTGAGGCAGCAGTGCTAACTGTGTTGTATTAGATACAAAAAGGAATTAATTTCCAAATCAACACCTTAGAATTGGTTAAAGTAAAAACAAAATACACCAGGGAAGAGAGGTTTGAAGATTAAAAGTATTTTATTTAAACAATACGTTTAAAGAAACAAAACCATAAAATAGGCGGTGGGGGTCACCTTAACAGGAAGTTAGAAACACGCCACGCCTTCACCCAAAGTGCTGCACAACAACAAACATGAACAGCACTGATTTCCTTTCCGATCCAACGCTGATTAAAATTCAAGCTGATATCGGTGATACTGATACCGATACTGTGTGCAAAAATCTTAAATAGAATAAAATCACAGGGCAAAACAAATGATAGGGCTATTCAACACTGAACACTTAGTCTTATGTAGATTGAACTATATGCAAGTAGTCTACAGTACAGAATACAAACACTTGATGTTATAACACTGGGTGACTCAAATTACATTCCCAGTAAAACATTTTAATAAATAAATGCTGCACTAATTGCACATTTGTCAATATTCCTAATTTTTAAAATGATCATTTAACAAATAACACAATGTAGAATGATAATAAATAATATGAGATATATTTTATTGATAAAATTAATTTTTTATTCAACTTTTCTAGTATATATTTTTTATATTTCACCATAGGAGTTTTTAATCACAACTGTTCTGTATTATTTAATGACACCTATTAAACCACTTTCTGTTATCTTACACTTTAGGAAAGCTTACTTGAATAAATCTCAGCTTTTTACCTCTGTGAGATTATCTCATGTAGACATGATACAAATATTACTCCAAGCTGAAAATAATGCAACTGTGTGTTGAACCATAGTTTTACTATTTTAATTAATCTAACAGTGCTTATCGCCCCTTAATGTTCAGCTGTAGATGTACATGAGAAATTGCTCAAAAATAAATCACTGGCATATTTAAACAATAATGCTCCTGTGGTGTCTGTACTGATATGTTGAATTCTATATATGCTTATATGGTCTCTTTCCTTAAAGCCTTTGTTGGTTTGTGTAAAAGAAGTAACCTGAGCTTTTAACATAAAGGTTTGGCCTCAGCTCAAAAGGAATGCAGAGAGGGCCTCTTGCAGCTTCTCTGGCCTTCCATATAAGGAGTTGACCATATGTTCAGATATAGGATGAAGCTGTTTTCATAGCCATATATGGAAAGTTAGGAATGTGGGGGGTTTTGACCACCCCTATAAAACCTTTGTTCTGCCCTTTGTTGAATTGAGTTAGGGCGATTGCAATTCCCCTGTCCCAGGCTACACTGTCTGTTTCTTTGCAATAAACTTTGTATATATATGCATTAAGACTTT
Source organism: Amphilophus citrinellus (assembly GCA_013435755.1). Lineage (NCBI taxonomy): Eukaryota > Metazoa > Chordata > Actinopteri > Cichliformes > Cichlidae > Amphilophus > Amphilophus citrinellus. The sequence goes on along the minus strand of CM024194.1, from coordinate 61,011,843 downwards.
GTCAGCGAGGATTATTTGTCCAAGAATGCAACCATCCAAAGATGCGACAAATTCTGGCGTTCACGAACCGGGACAGTAGTTGGGACCTGCAGTTGTGCCTGAAGACTCAGCGGTCCAGCTCTGTGCTCATGAACCGGCCGGAGGGTGAGTGTATACTCCCTTATATGGGCAGCTGTTTTCCATTTGAGCCTTTTTTCTCACACTGTAAAGACCCTGTGTGTAGGAATTTTTTGGATGTTTTTTGGAGAAACCCTCGTTCTAAATTTTTAAGAGAAGAGAAGAAAAAGAGAAGAAATAGAGATAAAATGAAGAAGTGAAAAATTCCAGAGTGATTAACAGGGCCCTGTGTTTTGACTTCATTCTTTTGATAGAAAATACATGCAATTGAAGATTAATTGAGCACCTCCTGCACCTTTTATTAAATGAACATAAGTTTTATTTTTAAAATACTACAATTTGGTGACCCAATGTGAAAGACAGGACTGAAATACATTTTGGACACAACGGACAGCTACAGAGGCCTCTATAAAAAGCGGGTGAGCAGAACCCATTTATCTAAAATATCTGCTGATTGAAGAATACTACATTAAGTTGGAAATTGTGTCTATGATGTATAATTTTGACATCAGAAGAGCGAAGTCAAATAAAACAGTGAATAAAGTAAGTTAAGAATAAAGTAAAATAAGAATTAAAAGAGGGACACAGGTGATGGCGGTGAAGGTTGATCACCTCACTACGAAGCCCATCCTCTGGGTTTTTGATAGGTTTAGAGGTCCTTGCGGTCTGTTTAAGATATAAAAGCAACCATGTAACGGTTTAGAGGGCCCGATGTCTCAGAACACGCCACAAAAAGCTGCCAACCCTTAAAAGTCTGGGATGCCGGGTTTCGAGGCCCCTCAATTAATTTTGAATCATAAAAGCAAGCAGTTTGGGTTTTGAAGTCCTTTGATTTAAGATTAATTGTAAAAGCTGCACCCCCAAAAAAGGGAAGTAGGGTTTCGAGGTCCCTCAGCTTATTCTAAAACAGAAGAACAAGTAATTTGGGTCCAGAAGTTCTTTTGCTTCAGAATAAACTGTAAAAGCAGCCCCCTGACAGGAAAGTAGGGTTTAGAGTTCCCTCATTTTATTCTTGAGACTTAAAGTAGGTAATATGGGTGTAAAAGTCCTTTTCTTCTTCAGAATAAATTGTAAAAGCTAGCCCCTGTAAAGAAGAAATTAGATGTAAAAGAGAAAAGTGAAATGAGCAATGATGAAAAGGAATAAGAATAAAGATAAGGAAAGAAATAGCCGCTTACACTGCACGAAAAGAAGCATATTCGTCCCCGTATACTGACGCGCGCGTCGCTAGTAAACGGCAGCTTTCGTCAGCATACGGGGATGCGCATTTTCGTTCGCTTGAGACGAATATGGTCGTTTACGTACCACCAGAATCAGCGGGGGGTAAAGGTATGGGGGGAGCCGGCCAGCGGGAGGTGTTAACGACTCTACTTTACATATGAATAACAGCGCTGCAAGCCGAAGCAGCGGCAACAGACCCACGTGGCTTCTCTGTCATTGGATGAAAAAAATGCCATCACAATTCAGCACTCACATGTGATTGGCTGGTAGATCTGTCCCCCATTGGCCTTTATAAAGACAGGCCTGGGAAAGCCCCTCCCTAATAAATAATAACCCAGTAATAAAAATTATTTTTAATTATTATTTCTGTGATATACCTTGTATGTTATGTTGTATTCATGCCATGCTAATAACCTCAACTAAAAGGAATTCAATTAAGAGAAACAAATTGTGAGGCACAAGTTTGAATTTCTTTTTTTTTTTATTTACAAAGCAATATGCACACACACACACACACACACACACACACACACACACACACACACACACACACACACACACACACATCATATATAAGAAAACAAAAACATTATGACATATAATGCTTTGCTACTTCTGGGCCATGTGGTGGTGGCTTTCTCTCAGAGCATGGTCCAGCATACAAACACTTATGGTGCATCGTTGTATTTAGGGTGAGCTTCTAGTCTGTCTTGCAGTTTGGCTCAGAGGTCACTGAGCTCCTGGCTGGGGAAGCTTGGGGGTCTTAATCCAGCCCAACACGCCCTCTGAGACGCCATCCTCCTCATCCAACATGAGGTCAGTGGTGACACCGTCCCAGAAGGCAACCTCCTTCACTGCCAGGACACTCGCCCTCGCCTCCAGCAGCTGTTGACACAGAGCACACATTAAGTCATTATGAAACTAAATGAAATATTGTGAAAAATCAGGAAACTACACTGAAAGTTTGAGTCTCTTGACTTTGAATGTACACATAGCAGATAAGACCCTGAATGCAAAAAAAAAAAAAAATTAATCAGCCCATCTTTGTTATTAAAAACAATGGTTATGTGACAAAGTACCAACTCCTGGATCCTGTGAATAAAAGACAAATGAACAAGTACTTTGAAAAAATGTAACATTGATAAAAGTACTGCAGTGATTTTGGTCATTAACCCTTGAGGCACCTTTAAACTGATTATACATTTTTTATCTTTAGGTCCAAATATGTTACAGCTGCTGAAACTATAAACATTCAGTGTTAATTATTTTCACCTTTTTATATACATTTTGGGTTGTTCAAAAGAAGACAGATTTTATATAAAGTTAAAAAAAACAATAAGTAATACTTTCCAAAAATAAAACTGCATTTACAAGCTAACTACACAAATACAGCAGACCAACAATACAATCCAACATGTCTTACCTGCTTCCTTCTTGTACGTCACCGGGCAGGATTTTTAATGGCTGCCGCCTTTTCCTGAACGTGAGGCTGACTGTAGCGGAAGCTGCGGCGGACCGTCTGTAGGTTTAACAAGAAGCTGGAAAACATTTTTGTACATTGTAAATAAAGAGCATAAACACAGTGTATACATAAACATATCCAGGCAAAAAACACACAAACAAACATACAACACCAATAGATACTTACACACAATTATATCACGGTCCACGCATTAGGAACACTCACACTTGCGTTGTGAGGCGAACACAGTCTGTGGAAAATAAAGGTGAAAATAAATAAGAGTAAAAACATTTGAAGTTCTTCTCTCCTCCACACATTGAATACTGCTGCTTTGTTTCTGATTCTTACCTCTGCAGAGGATCATACCGGCTTTTATTGGATTCAGAGTTGTGCAGGAACTGCTTCCTATAAGATGAAACCAAATAAAAATAAGAAACCAAATCACAATACGTCTGTCAGCTTACTGTGACCACTCCTCCACTCTTAGTATTTTTGTTTTAGAAACGACCAAGTCTTACCGCGGTTTTCGGATTGTGCTGCCGTCTTTTCCTCTTGAGTCCTTCTGTAGGTGAGTCTTTGTTAGAGTCCAGAGCATCGAGTCACAATAGACGCCATCTTGTCTTTCAGCTGTGCTAGTAGAAACTTGAGTAACTGACAAGATAACCCACTCATTGCAGCCAGCAGCGTCTTCTCGTCTGCAGCGGGGCTGGTTGAAGCTGGCCGGTAGAGAGGCCCGCTTTCACGAGGAGCTTCTGGGGTGTTGAAATATAGACGACGTCCTCCATTGTCGTACCAGGAAAGCAGCGTAGACAAAGAATGCCATTCAGTTTGAACGGAAGAGAACGACCGCACTGATTTCCTTTGGTCTTGCGAGACCTTCAGCGTGATCCCGCACGTGATCTGTATTGTCCAATCACAGGCGAGGAAGCTGCCACACGGAATTCAATTCATTTCATTTCAACTCAATTAAATTTTATTTATATAACACCAAATCACAACAAACAGTTGCCTCAAGGCGCTTTGTATTGTGGGTAAAGACCCTACAATAATACAGAGAAAACCCAACAGTCAAAACGACCCCCTATGAGCTGGAAGACACACATCACTGTCTGTTTTTTTTTTTTTACATTTTTCTCATGAAGGTTTTGCTGATATCTCTTATGTACATCCATGTATAGCAAAATAAAAGTTTATATGTTTTATATGTTTTCTTATTCCATCTGCCTTGGTAGTCTTTAATGTCATTAATGCATGTGAACATTCATGAACGTTTATGGCAGCGTTCATGGGATGTTGTCTGAATGTTCAATGCTAGCTGGGAAGCCACTGCACAGAAGAGGATGATGGTGTGACAGACTTTTTGTTACAGTGAATTAGACTGAAAACTGAGTTTGCTTTTCAATGAAAATAATGATTGTAGTGTCACCAACATCAAGTTATAGCCTTTGTTTATCTCCCTCAGTCCACTAAAGTTCAGGGTTCACAAAAAACTCCATGACAAAGGCTCACAGACAGAAGCTCACAGACAGAAGCTCACAGACAGAAGCTCACAAAACAGAAGCTCACAAAACAGAAGCTCACAGACAGAAGCTCACAGACAGAAGCTCACAGACAGAAGCTCACAGACAGAAGCTCACAGACAGAAGCTCACAGCCTTATTGGAAAAAGGGACAAAAGCTGAAAACGTCCAAAAGTATATTTCCAACTAGATAATACTAATTTATAAAATAGAATGACTTCTTCTGAGTTTAGTCTTGTTTGAATGTTTCGCTGTATAATAATTTATGTGTAGTCACATTGTAATGGAAAAAGGCTTAAAAGATGATAATGTAAATTTCATTACATATATCTCAAAATAAAAATATGTTGGTTACAACTGTTGGGAGGGGTAGACCACTGGTGAGTACTGGTGACCACTGGTGAGTAGTTGATTTGCATTTGTATGACTCACAGAAACCTCCTTTACATATGAGAGCCTGCCCTAGACCTGAGGAGAGGGGGAGCTGAGGGAGCACTGACACAGAGAGTCCACGGCAGTTTCCCTACAGTTTATTGTTCTGGCCAAAGCCTCCTGCTGAGAGCCCTAAAGCTCAAGGCGCGCAGCAATATTACATACAAGAAACTGTCGAAAAACCCACTTTTCATGCAGTGTTAATTGGGTTAAGCCTTCTATAATGAAGCTGCATTAGGCAGGCCTAAATCCTGATTAAACAATAGAAATGTTTTATTAAGTCAGTTTTTTGGGGGGGGAGGAAAGCTGGAAGTGTAAAAAGTTCTATAGGAAAGGTTTTCATTGACACTGCTGACGAGTTGTGTATGATATAACCTTCTATTTGAATTTGCACTTCATTAGAGGTAGCATAAATTACCATCTTAATTACCAGATGAGAAGAAGCGGCTTTAGTAATGTAGAGAAGAAAAAGTCGACTAGTCTGTGTTTATGTTTTATGTTGTGTCTGTGGAAATGGTTTCTTCCTTTTGTGAGGGGCAGATCCCACCTGACTTTCCTTGCTCTTGTGTGTAAGTCTAAATGTGTTTATGTGAAAAGAGACGTTGTTTGTCCTTCATGTCTGTGTGTGCCGGCCTGTGAGAGTGTTTCAGGGTGTGGCATCCCTGTGCCTTTTCCTTTGTGTGTGAGCTAAAGAGATTTTGTCTTTCTCTGTTTGGGTGCTTGAGTCTATGTTTAAGTGAGGAGTGTGTGTTAGTGCTAGTGAATTTATGTGCTTTTGTGTGTGCAGAGAGAAGACTAACTGGGTGTGTAGGCATATGTTTATGTGAATGGATGATTGATGTTTGTTTAAGTGTGTGAGGAAGTGCTCCAATCTTGTGTGTATGCCCCCCCCTCTTCTTTTGTCCAGCGAGCAGGAGCTGTGTGTGTGTGTGTGTGTGTGTGTGTGTGTGTGTGTGTGTGTGTGTGTGTGTGTGTGTGTGTGTGTGTTTGTGTGTGTGTGTGTGTATGTGTGTGTGTCTCCTGCATCTGTGAACGACGTGGAATGGTGTATGTGTTGGAACGTGTTGTTGAATCCTTTTGTTAATTGCTGCTGGACAGTGATTGGAAATAAAGGTTTATGAATGTTATGTTATTACTAATAATAGAATACACAATACATGAGCTGCCCTTATTGTTAAAAGCTATGAGCCCTTGTGAAGGACAACTATGAGCCTCCACAAGAGAGACTTTGATATTCATTTTTCCCTGGGGACTTTTGTTGGTTTTATTACCTGTCATTAAAAATAGACATATATGCATTAAAAAAAAAAGAGAGAGAAAAGAAAGAGAAGTCCTTTAATTGATTGTTATAAAGCCCCATCTATGAGCCCCAAAAACATACAGACTGATATGTACTCAAGCATAAACACTTTGTGTGTGAGAGGTGTTTTGAGAGTGAAATAAACTCTTCTTATTAAAGAAATAAACCTTTTTGTCACATAGAGTGCCATATGGAGAAAGAATTTGATGTGCAGAAATTGTTTTAAATGTTAAACTAACCTTTGCCCCTTCTCTCCTTCTTTTTGTATGAGTGAGAGAGAGAGAGAGAGACCAAGGGGGGGAGAGCTGAGATGATACAATCCAGATGTGCCTGGACTGAATAGCCCTGCAAGCTGACTTCAGCAAAGGCCAGTGTTTGTTTTTTTCTTGTCAATCAAACTCCTTTGATAAAACACCACTTTCTAAAGCACTTTAAATACACTTATTTTGCCTTCATTTATTAACTATATAGGCACATACTTTGGTTTAGTGTTTTATACAATATATTTGCTTTCATTTTTTGCACAGACTTGGCACAGATTGACCGTATATTTAGTGAACACAGTTTGAATTTTAGTTGAATTTTGTTGCGTTATTAAAAGTGCATAGGTTTTATCTTGTATTGCGTTTAAGTATTTTGGTGTTCCATATAATATTTGCTTACTGGTTTGACAAATTTATACTGCATTTTGACGAATTTGTTTAACAAAAGACTGAGTGTCAAGTGAAATGTTTCGCAACAACAGGCTTGCTGTTTCTTCTGGTGTTGGCAAACTTATCTTTACTAATTGTGCTACAACTATTAGCATTAAATAAGGTCGATGACATTAATCGCATAAGTGAATAAAAAAATAGATTAAAAAAAAAAAAAAAGGGGGAGTAAGCCAAAGATTCAAGAAAAGTTTTGATTTTAAATTTAAATAAGGGAATAAATATAATTGCTAAAATGTCTAAGAAAGACATTAAAACTAAGCAAACAATAACGCCAATCCAAGTGGTTCAGCAAAGTAGTCCTTTGATTAAACCACTTATCGTAAAAATGTTGAATAAATGGCATAAGCGATGGCCAGATTTGGAAAAACCTTGGCCAAAGGCAGGAACTCTTAACCCAGAAGTGATCAAAACCATGCAGGTGCTTGTGTCCACCTACAAAGTAAATCAAAAGAAGGGAAAAGCAGGACAACGACGAAAAGAGAAGAGACAAGTGGAGCTTGGCATTTTACAGCTGTTTGACATCGAAGAACAGAAGTTGGTACAAGCTACAAAAGAAGAGAGAGAAAAAAGCTTGAAAGAAATTGAGAAAAATACAAAACGAACGGAGACATTGATGGAAAAAATTAATCTGCCATTTTCACACCTGACTCCAGTACAAAACCTCCCTCCATACGAACAGAAAGTGGAGTTTGAAGACATCTACCCACAATTACAGTACTCAATCAAGATGGCAATTAGTGTAAACTGAATTGCACAATCAAATGTACACCAGACAGCTGTCTGGTGGATGTGCCAGAAGATATGACTCATCAATTATTGATGAAAACAGAGACTGAAGCCTCGTTAGTATTTTGGATTGGAAATCTTGACACAAATTTCTTGGAACCAGTCAGACTATGGGAAAAATTCATTGTGGCAAATATGCCAAAAGCAAGACTTCCTGAATACCCATTGCATTGCACACTTAGGTACTTCAAAGATGCTACAAAAGCAGATCCAGAAGAATGGTTGAGTTGTCAACCAGAACAAGTTCAATTTTCTTCAAATTGCATAATTTTGGGACCACAAGGAGCAGCTATGAAGATAGAAAAAGTGAATTTTTGCAGAAAGAATTCAACATTGAGAAAAGTGTGCCACATGTAACTTTGCTGGTGTCTAAAGAATACGAGCAGAAGGACCTTGGAGAAATGATGGAAAAAGCAGAAGGAGCTAGTTTTGCTCCACTTAAAGAAAACCACGCCATCTGGATAAGTGAGGATCGTCAATTTATCAAAATCATGATTTCTACTCAAGGAAAAGGACAGCCACAAGCTGTACAAATGACTTATGAATCCATTTGCAGTGTTGAAGTCGACTCAAATTTCCTGAAAGAGGAGATGCTACGACAAATTCCAGAATGTTTATGGTCTCAACATAGTACCGACATCGGACGTGTGAAATCAGCGCAGCCAGTAAAAGTGGAACTTAGACCTGGAGTCAAACTCCCCTGGAAAAGCCAATATCCACTGAAAGAAGAGGCGATCCGAGGGATTGAACCACAAATTGAGGGACTTTTGAAAGCAGGTGTTTTGGAGATAACACAGAATCTGTCATGGTTGTGGGCTGGTGGCCCAGGGTTTGAGTTCCTTTAGTTTCATTTTTCGCCTGTTGGCTGTTATTTTCTAGAACCTTAGTTTGTTGTTAGGGTTTTTGTTTTATTGTATGTTATTCTGGATTTCATGTTAGGTTTTGGTTCCACTTCCTGTTTTATTTTGATAGTGTCATGTTCCTTGTGTGTCATGTTCAGTTTTGCTTCCCCCTGTCTCGTTTGCGTGATTATGGTCAGCTGTTTTCCCACCTGTTGCTCCCCTCATTACCCTTGTGTATTTATTGCCTGCTCTTGTCTTTGTCAGGTCCTAAGTCTATTTACGTTTTGGTTAACGTTCGTGCTGAGTGTTTTGAGTTTTCGAGTTTTCAAGTATTTGGTTTTTCGTGTAGCTGGCCTCTGTCTAGTTTTGTGATTTGTATTTTTCAATAAATGTTAAGTATTATTCAGCTCTCGTGTCACATCCTGCTCTGAGGTCCTCTCTGCCCTGCCTGCAACACCCAGCCGTGACAGAATCCACAAAGCAATACACCTTTGTTACCAGTGCAGAAACCGGATAACTCTTATCGTTTGGTACACGATTTGAGAGCAGTGAATGAAGTGGTTGTTGATTTTCCAGCTGAAGTTCCAGATCCGCATACTCTGTTGACTCAAGTCCCACCAGAAGCAACGCATTTCACAGTCTTGGACTTGTGTGGAGCATTTTTCAGTACTGAAAGTCAAGGTTTGTTTGGATTTACATTCAGAGGACAACATTTTGTTTACAGACGGTTACCACAAGGATTTAAGCACAGCCCTCACATCTTCAATAAAGTGGGGTGCCAAAGGTGATCACTGTGGGCAGCAGGATCGTGGGAGAATTTCTCCAGAAGTAGGGGTTTTTGCTCCCACACCTCATAGGAAGTCAGAAAAATTTTTTGTTAAAATCATGCTATGGGAGAAATTGTTATTTGGAGTAATAATAAGCATCTTTGTCTTTCGAGGCTTAGTCTGAAGTCTCGAAGGGGGGAAATATGTGGTGTCTGTACTGCTATATTAAATTCTATATATGTATATATGGTCTCTTTCCTTAAAGCCTTTGTTGGTTTGTGGAAAAGAAGTAACTTGAGCTTTAACATAAAGGTTTGGCCTCAGCTCAAAGGAATGCAGAGAGGGCCTCTTGTAGCTTCTCTGGCCTTCCATATAAGGAATTGACCATATGTTCAGATATAGGATGAAGCTGTTTTCATAGCCATATATGGAAAGTTAGGAATGTGGGGGGTTTTGACCACCCCTATAAAACCTTTGTTCTGCCCTTTGTTGAATTGAGTTAGGGCGATTGGCAATTCCCCTGTCCCAGGCTGCAAAGGAAAAAAGCGCCTGTTTTGACACTGTCTGTTTCTTTGCAATAAACTTTGTATATATGCATTAAGACTTTGTCAGCGAGGATTTTTTCTCCAAGAATGCAACCATCCAAGATGCGACACTCCTCAAATAAATTAATGCTTTTTTCCTCCATAACAAAAGACTCCCAGCTGTGCTATTAAAATGTAAAGAGAAAAGATCCAGAACAAAAACAGCTGAAGGCTGATTTATTCTTTACCACTGACAGTAAGACCACGATATTATAATGTCTGTCTCAAATGATAAAGACTTCTTACCGTCCGCGAGGAGCAGGAACACCAGCAGCAGCTTCATCGTCCCTCCCGGAAAACAACTAAAAGCGGCAGAAAGTCCCGTTAAACGACCGGAGCTCCCAAATGCTCCACCGGAGTCACGCCATCCGCGCTTGAAAAAAATTGCGCATCTACATCAGTATATGCGGTTCAACCCGTGGTGCCTTTAGGTGCACCTCGTAAATTTAGCTATCTATACTTTAACAGACTTAAATAATATAAATTTTGCCCTTTAATAGTTTGCATATCCTATACGAACTAAAGCGATACACAACATAAGCAACACTATACAGGCATATTTACATAGCTCCAAGAATATCATAACCAGGTTGTTACAAGCATATAGCACCATGTTCATACTCATAGTTTCATAGTTTCAAATGGTTAATGCAACATTTGGCTACTATCAGATAGTTATCAGATAAGTCAAATGCATTATGATACCTAGATACAATGACATATAGGTACATGGTTGTAACTGCATGAAAAAGATCTAATCAAACTTATCAACAATTAACCTAAAATTCCTGTTCACCCAATCCTCAAGTACATCCTTAGTCAATCTCAAGTGAAATGGCTGCAGATATTTAAACATTAGAAATAGAAATATGGACACAATCACTGCTGCATCAGCAGATATTCAAAAATACATAAAAAAAAATTCAAATCAAATTGTTTTCTGCAAACACCCCCAAATACTTACTAAACATGTGCTCCACTACACCTGAGACCATTTCAAGTCAAATAGCTGTAGGAATGTGAAAGTATGACATCCTGAAATCACAAGAATTGCCCTTTATGGTGCATTATTTTAATGATAGCTGTTTATCTGTTTTAGACAAAGTGGCCCCTTTTAAAACTAGAAATGCTTCCTCTGCTAAATCTTTACCCTGGATGAACGACAGTATTCGCTGCTTCAGGAGAAGCTGTTGGAAAGTGGAACGTCTGTGGAAATCCACAAAGCTCCAGGTTCATCTTGCAGTCTTTCAATAATATGGTGAAAGATGCGAGGACTAGATATTTTTCAAATTTAATCCATAACAGCTGAGGGAATCCTAAAGTTTTATTTGACACAGTCAGAAATATTGTCACACCTGTTTCTTCCTCTTCAACCGTTCACTCAAACGAAGAGTGTGAAAACGTTCTTTGTTTCTTTGTTAATAAGATCCATCATATCAGAGGAAACATCATCCCTCTCCCTTCACCTCCAGCCTCATCTCTGAACCGGCCGTCAGTCTTAGAGAAGTTTGAACCGATATCTCTTAATGCTCTCATTAGTTTGGTTGATACAATCAAACCATCCTCCTGTCCACTTGACATTTTACCAGCTTCAGTGTTCACAGAGGTGTTTCCCACCATTGGACCGTGTTCTCAAGATAATTAACAACTCTTTAACTTCTGGCTGTGTGCCGTCATATTTTAGACAGGCTGTTATTCACCCTCTTTTAAAAAAAACCAGTGCTGACCCTCCCTCCTTCAGAATTTTAGGCCAATTTCAAAACTGTCTTTTATCTCCAACATTTTAGAAAAAGTGGTGGCCAAGCAGCTAACAGAGGTGCTAACTGCTCATAACATCTTAGATAAAGTTCAGCCAGATGCGCTCTACTGAAACCGCTCTCCTTAAAGTTTCAAATGATATTTTAATGTAGAGATGCAGGTGAATATTCAGTTCTTGTACTTCTGGATCTCAGCTGCCTTTGATCTCCTGATTGACAGACTTAGAACCTGTGTGGGCATCTCTGGGTTAGCTCTTGACTGGTTTTCTTCTTATCTGTCTCACAGGAGCTTTTTAGTTGCTTCTACTAATTTTATGTCCTCCACTGCTAATCTATCTTGTGGTGTGCCCCAAGGCTCGGTCCTGGGACCAATCCTGTTTGATCTATATATGCTCCCACTTGGGCACATCATGAATAACTTTGAATGCATCTCATACCATTGCTATGCAGATGATATTCAGTTGTACATGTCTTTTAAACCACAGAATGCAGCCAAATTATCTGTTCTTCAAGACTGCATTCATGTTATAAAGAACTGGATGGCAGCAAATTACTTATCTCTGAATACACAAAAAACTGAAGTCCTGATCTGTGCCCCTGACAACTTTGTTCCTATAGTAATCCAAAATCTTGGACCCCTTCCATCTTCTGTTTGCCCCACTGTGAGAAATCTGGGTGTTATTTTGATCCCCTTTTAGATGCCCCTGATCTTGAGGCCCTCAAATAGTATCTTTATCTAGTATTTATTTGGTTCTACTAAATAGAATACTAATAGAAGGGCCATTTTTCTCCAAAATTAGCTTTCTAAAGGTATTAGCTGAAGACCTGGCAGCACATTGTGTAGTGTGTCCTTTCTTTCAGTGGATATTGTACATGTGGTCCATAAAGTAGTAACAATCTCCACTAATAATAATAATAATAATCCATCCATTCTATGATACTACTACTACTGCTAATAATAATAATAGTAATGATAATACTCATTTCTGATCATCATATTCATAATAATGTGTTTTTCAGTAATGATATTAAATTTGGAGCTTCAATTCCAAGAAGTTCTGTGTTCCATTTATTTGTTTTTATTATTGTGCTTTTGAACAACCAAGTTACAGACAATTAAAGAGGCTAAAATATATTACACAGCTCTTTTATTATCATTTTATTATTGTCATGTTAGCTGCAGAGGTCAGTAGAAATGGCAAATTCTAAAACTTGGAACTTGGAGAGAGCAGATTTCTCCCATATTGGCTTCTCTTCATTGGCTCCCTGTTAAATCTAGAATAGAATTTAAAATTCTTCTCCTCACCTACAAGGTCTTGAATAATCAGGCCCCATCTTATCTCAAAGACCTCATAGTCCCATATCACCCCAACAGAGCACTTCGCTCTCAGACTGCTGGCTTACTTGTGGTTCCTCGGATACTTAAGAGTAGAATGGGAGGCAGAGCCTTCAGCTTTCAGGCCCCTCTTCTGTGGAACCAGCTTCCAGCTTGGATTCAGGAGACAGACACCCTCTCTATTTTTAAGATTAGGCTTAAAACTTTCCTTTATGATCAAGCTTATAGTTAGGGCTGGATCAGGTGACCCTGAACCCTCCCTTAGTTATGCTGCTATAGGCCTAGGCTGCTGGGGGGTTCCCATGATGCTCTTAATCATTAGTTATTATTAATCTCTGTCTCTGCCCCCTCAGCAGATGACCCCCCCTCCCTGAGCCTGGTTCTGATGGAGGTTTCTTCCTGTTAAAAGGAGTTTTTCCTTCCCACTGTCACCAAGTGCTGCTCATAGGGGGTCGTTTTGACTGTTGGGTTTTCTCTGTATTATTGTAGGGTCTTTACCCACAATTCAAAGCACCTTGAGGCGACTCTTTGTTGTGATTTGGTGCTATATAAATAAAATTGAATTGAATACACACAGACACACACCATTTTTATCTTCTATTAGTGTGACTGATGATTTTGGAGTTACACATGTGAGAAGGCCTAACAGTCTTCCTAGCATGTGTAATATCATCAAACCAAGACGTTTTCGAATATTCTCGTAAGCATTGTTGAGTCTGTCACTCTTGATGACATCATCGACCTCTAAACAAATGCTGCACAGGTTTCCAGTCTGCCCACTGAATAAAACTGGATTTAACATCCAGGTTTCAGCACCTCTGGATGCTATTACACTATCCCTGTCATCACAGATGCTCACAATAACAACATCATTGCTGCTGCGATTGTAGCGGTCGGCTCCACCCTGTACAGTTCACCCCCTGTGGGACTTGATCCACTGAGACACATATAACACATCAGGAAAACCAGTGGGATTCAGACCTGAACACACTACAGAACCAAACAGCTTCCAGTTCATCGTGGACATGCTGTGCACTTCTCCAACACCCCAAATCTCTCCCTCACTAGAATCCACACACAGCATAACTTTTCCATAACTATATTTACCTGTATACATGCACCCACTATGACTTTTTATTATAATTTATCTTCTCATCTCTTTTTGCGCTGGGGCCCGTCAACTGGCTCCTCCGGTGACGTACCTATGAAATCGCTGGTGTTTGCAAAAGGCTCTTGTCAGATAGTGATACGCATGTGCATGAGGACGCTGATGGGCGCTAACCTGAAGGTGCATCATATTAACTATTTACCTCGGTGCTAGATGAAGTCCACACTCCTCTCTCTGAGTGAGCTCATTGGTGGGTAATAAACAAACGTGTGATTGTGCGACTGAAGATGTGCTGAACTGTTTAAGGTTGATTTAAAGCGGTCTTCATGACACAGACAGAACCAAGTGAAATGATGCTTAAAATGCACTGAAGTGGCTCCAGAAACCCTCACAGACCAGCAAAGAGTCCAAACTCCTCTGGCACAGCAGCCGTCCACTCTCATGAAGGTGCTGAAGAAGATTGGCAGCAAGTATTTCATGTTATTTTGGGCATCAGCAAAGAGAAGATTGAAATCTTGTCCCCATTTAATGTTTGCAGATGAAGCTGTTTCTGAGTGGATGGTCTGACTGAAACAGACACACTGATCTGGGACTGAAGGACAGTGAGTGGATGGTCTGACTGAAACAGACACACTGATCTGGGACTGAAGGACAGTGAGTGGATGGTCTGACTGAAACAGACACACTGATCTGGGACTGAAGGACAGTGAGTGGATGGTCTGACTGAAACAGACACACTGATCTGGGACTGAAGGACAGTGAGTGGCCTTCACTGCACTAAAGCAGTGGATGTTTTTTTTTTCTTTTTTAGGAAGATAAAGAGAAACCAGAAAAAGGGAGAGAACAGAAAAAATAATAGAAGATAGACAGATGCACAAACATACACATTCACATATATACACACACACACATACAGTCTTGCTGTGGTTTGTAGTAATGTGTGTGTGTACCTCTGTCATGAACGTACTCAGTAATGAGGGCAAGAAGCTGCAACCACCCTCATACGGATCCAGAGGCAAGCAGGGAAAGACCCAGGGGACCCGGGTCATCCACGGCCCACCAGGAGCTGTATGCAGTGGGAGGAACCCCCCCCCCCAAAGACCCTATGTGTGTGTGATGTGTTGTCTGATTGAGTGGGAGGAGGGGAAGGACCAGGATATAGATATATCCTGATTTCTTCAGTGATGCTAAATGTAGAAAACCATCATTGTTAATAAGTGTCCACCCAGTAACAGTAACATCTGCATGGTGTGATGATCCATCAAACTGTTTCCCTTCTTCTGTCTGAAGGTCCTGCTAATAACCTGTTCACCATGAAGCTCAAAGGAAACACATCCAAACACATCGATGGTCATCTCAGAAAATCAAACATCACTTTGTTCTGGACAAACTTTAATCAGCTCCATCTTAAAGCGCTTTAAGACTAAACCACCACGTTAGGTTAAAGGGGGCTTCTGCTGGAGGTGTTGGTGGTCTCTTAGTTCTGAAGGTTCTTACCTGAGGGATGCTGTGATTGGCTGATGGGCTGCAGAGCTGCTGACTCATTAAAACCACGTGCTTCATGTTGGAGCTTCCTGTGAGCGGGCTGGTCGGTGAACTCTGTGGTAAAACTCTGACATAATTCAGCTGTTATGTTCATGATGGAGAGTTTGTTGATTTCAGCATCGCAGATAAAGCTGTTATACCTGCAGCTCAGTGCGCTGGAAAGCTTAGAGAAAAATACCATTTTAACATCAGGTTTAGGCAACAAATACAGTTTCATATCCAGCTGTCAATAAACACATAGGCCTGACATTACTTACTGAAAGATAATTCCACAGACATCATTACCTATGAAATCAAAGGAGGGGAGGTTTGGATTCAGGAGACAGACCCCCCCCCTCTGTTTTTAAGATCAGCTTCAAACTTTCCTTTATGATCAAGCTTATAGTTAGGCTGGATCAGGTGACCCTGAACCCTCCCTGAGTTATGCTGCTATAGGCCTAGGCTGCTGGGGGGTTCCCATGATGCTCTTAATCATTAGTTATTATTAATCTCTGTCTCTCCCCCTCAGCAGATGACCCCCCCTCCCTGAGCCTGGTTCTGCTGGAGGTTTCTTCCTGTTAAAGGGAGTTTTTCCTTCCCACTGTCACCAAGTGCTGCTCATAGGCTGTTGGGTTTCCTCTGTATTACTGTAGGGTACATGAAGCCGCTGAGGCAGCTGTTTGCTGTGATCTATAGAAATCAGAGTGAAGTGAAGGGACAAAGGCAGGTTCAGTGCAATCACAAGCTCAGAGTCCAGCATCGAGCCCACGTTCCAAGATGTGACACCCACAGCAGTGCGGGCTGCAGATAAAGGTCAGGAAAGGTTCAGAGGTCAGAGGTCGCTCAGCAGAGGATGACGTGTTTCCTCACATTTAAAAAGTATTGGTCAGTGATGATGTTGCTGATGAGAATTAGCTCTTTAAAACTTAATGTGACCCTTTAAAAAGGAAAACACACTTTTTAATTGAATTTTCTAATGAACTGAAAATAAAAGCAACACTAGCTTGTTTGACAGTGTGTGGAACAAACCTGATGACACAAACTCCCAGAAAGCTTAAAGTGAAGCAAACACATCCAAACTTTGAGGGTTTGGTTTGTGTTTGGAAGGCTGAAACAGGAAGAAACAGCTCAAACCTGTGTGCTTATCACAATAAACATGTCAGTCTTTCCTCAGTTTGGATCCATGTTTCACCAAATATCATCACCATGTGCCAATAGTCACATTGGCCAGCAGGTGTCACTGTGGAGCTGGTTTCAGGTTGTTCTGAAGCCTCGATACGATTCTGTCAGAAATGATAATGGACAGTTATTACCTGATGCTAGAAATCAATGAGTGTGTGCAGAGTGATGTCCTTTAATGCCATTTTCAGATGGAAACTCCATCATTTGGACACTGAAATGAAAAACTAAATGAAACAGGCGATGAACTGCCCTCAGCTGCCGAGTTTCCCCAAATCCATTTCAATGGCAGCTTTGCTCTGAGAAATGTCCAAATGTAAAAGTGAGGATGGAGTTCAGTCTGGTCTCAGCGTCCTTCCAATAATCACTGATCACAGAGCGGGAGGACGGAGGGCTGCGTGGAGTCAGGCCACTTCAGGAGGAGCTGAGCGGGAACTTCCTCCTAGACGGGGCAGCAAAGATCCTGATATGTGTTTAGAGCAGAAGTAACAAAGTACAAATACTTCATTACTGTACTTAAGGAGATTTTTCAGGTATCTGTACTTATTGATTTTTCTGACCACAGTTTACTTTTACTGCTACATTTTTACACAAGTATCTGTACTTTCTACTTCTTCCATGGTTAAAAGGAGCTCGTTACTTTAGCTTTAACTCGTTAGCATTTCCAGTCAGTGCGCCTCAAACATCAACGATCTGAGCCTAAACGGAGGAACAATAACATATAAGAGACAATCGTACAGGCGTGTCCTCCATCACCGGGCTTATCACATACAAAGACATTAAAGAGGCAAAACCGTATAATTAATGTATCATTTATAGCTATAATGAGGGGTTACAGCGGGCCGCACTGAGGGCAGATGTTCATAGTTGTGCTACAGAGGAGCAAAAATAAAGACAGGAACGTGTGTCAGGTAAATGCAACATTTCTAAATGCTCAACAAATATCAGCAAACACACAAAGTGTGTGCAGTTTGTCACACAGTGTGTCTGCGAGCTAAAAGAAGAGCTGCTGTATTTCAGGGAGAGCAAAGAATGAGCCATAACTTCACTCAGATGGAGAAAGATGGAAGAAAGAGGAAGCAGAGAGCAGCAGGTCAGCTGATCACAGCCTGCACACCAACATCATTTACTGCAGCTACAATAGAAAGCTGTGGTTCTTCTCCCCATGCAGAGCCACTACAGCTGATCTTAGGGTTCCTCCACCTTCTGAATCCCACTGGAACCCCTGAGGATCCTCATGTTGGTGTTTAGGTGGAGGCACAGTCACCCTCTACTATGGAGGACACAGAGAACAGAGCTGGGTTTAAATTCACTTTCACAGTTTGTGTCCTACAGAACAGATTCAAGCTGAGTGCATTCATTAGGATTCAAATTTAGATTGAATAATGTTTCTATTCTCATCTTTATATTATTACAATAATATATAATGAGCTTCAGTCAGCTTTACACAACAATATCAGGTAGAAACGTCCTCCAAAGAACTACTTTTACTTTCTTACTCTGAGTACATTTCAGAGCCTGTACTTTTTTACTTTTACTGCAGTAAAGAAGTTGAACCAGTACTTTGACTTTTACCAAAGTATTTTTAACACAAGTACTTGTACTTCTACTTAACTATAGAATGTCAGTACTTTTGCCACCTCTGGTTTAGAGCTGCTGAAACAATCAAAGTTCTCCAAACTCAGATCAGTTCCTGTTTCCTGTTTGATTCCCATCAGCACTGTTTCCTCTCAGAGGGACTGTTTACCTGGACACAACTCACCTGTGCTCATTCCTCATGTTTAATGAGCATCATTTGTCACATTTTACTGTTTTTGATCTCATAAAGTTACGAGTCCTCTTTAAACCCAGTTCTTGTGGCCCACCTGCACCACCTTCAAGGCCCAGCAGGGGCCGCGGGCCACCCTTTGGGCGTCCCTGGTCTGTAGTATGAATGTGATGAAGCTGAGCTGACTCTGAGGAAGAAGCTGTGCTCTCTTCACAGCTTTGGGATGAACAGAAGTGGCTGTAAAAGTGCAGAGCTGCTGCAGCTGTTCATGGAGGTCTTTCAGAGAGCGAGGCTCTCCTGGAGCTCCTCCTCAGCAGAAGCTCAGAGGTGCTTCTCCTCCTGGAAACAATGAAGACCTGAACAATGATCAGAGTCACAGACTGATGGGCTGAAGTCTGAGAACAGGAAGTCTTCATGCTCTGATTCAGTGTTACAGCCACAGATATCAGAGATGCTCACAGTGAGCTCGTTATATTCACTGACTGACAGATCAGTCACCTTCCACATCAGCATCACAGAGCACAGTGTTACCTGTACAGGTGTTTTTCACAGCATCAGCAGCTACAGATGCTTTATCAGCCATGCTAGCGCCTCCTCCCGGTTAGAAAGAAGCTGTTTCCAGCTCACAGAGTGGATCCATGTTCACAGAGACGCTGTTTTTGGACCGAGCCGCAGCTGTCCCAGCATGCACTGCGCGTCCTGGATGGATTCAAGCCTCTACAAGGAGGAAGAGCGCACCGAGGGGAAAACTACAAGTCCGAGGGTAAAAACTACAAGTCCTCATTCCTGTAAAGGGAGGGAGCAGCAGTGAAAGTGAGTCTGTCGGTCAGTGTTGGAAACTTAGCGCCTTTCTCCGTAGAGTTTGTAGAGTTTTGTGGAGTTTGTGGAGTTTTGTGGAGTTTTCCCGGAAAGCCGTCCCCGTGTTGTGTGTCCACGCAGCTCTCCGCAGCTTCGGCACCGAGGGGGACCCCCTTTAGACCGCAGAGAGCCCACAGCGAGTCTGTGACAGAAAGGTTGCAGCAGGCCGTTAGCTGAGCCTCCACTTTCCTTCAGAGAGCAGGAGGAGGAAAGAGGAGCTGAGGCGGGGTGAGTGTAACACAACATTGTTGTTGTTGTCCTGTCTCTGAGTGTGTGACTGTAGAGGAAGAAGAAGAGTCCCAGCTCAGCAGTGTGAGTCTCTTCTTTGACTTTTACAGCCGCTGCTGGAAGAAGATTTAGTTCAGAATAACGTGTCTGCTTCAATAAAGCTTCAAGGAAATCAATCACAGTCATTCTGATGTTGATCAAACTTGATGCTGACGCACACTTTTCATTTTGATTGAACTGTGAAAGCTTTACAATACTTTCTGGAAACAATACGATCATTACAAGATAATCAGATACAATCATATAGAACAGCGGTCTCAAACTCCCGGCCCGCGGGCCGCATAAATATCAGATAATTTGGCCCTTTAAGTTACTTCTTTGATATTTGGCTAACTCCTCTTAATTGGAGGGGAAGGTGAACTCCCGCGGGTTGGGAGTTTGGGCACCCCTGATGTAGCTG
Organism: Amphilophus citrinellus; assembly: GCA_013435755.1. Taxonomy (NCBI): domain Eukaryota; kingdom Metazoa; phylum Chordata; class Actinopteri; order Cichliformes; family Cichlidae; genus Amphilophus; species Amphilophus citrinellus. The sequence continues at coordinate 60,991,882 of CM024194.1, read as the reverse complement.
CAGCCATAGAATATACAGGACTTTGTAACATAGAGAAGAACAGAGGATTGCTTCATGAGATCTAACTTTGTATTTGTTGCAGAGATCAACAGGTTCAATCAGGTTCTTAGTGCAGTTTTTCTGATCTGAGTGTTTCAACATATAAAATGAAATCTGTTTGCTTAAGTGCTGAATCAGAGGGCGATGCTAATTAGGTTCACTGTTATACCCCTGCAGACTTTAAATCTAGAACTGGTCTTGGATTAATTCATATAAATGTAAGGAGTCTATTAAATAAGATGGATTTGTTAAAGGTCTGGATAAATTCAACAAATCCTGACATTATTGTCTTATCTGAAACCTGGCTCACCAAATCTATGCTTGATAAGGATATTTCTGTTAATGGCTATAATGTTTATCGTGCTGATCGTCCAAGAAAAAGGGGCGGTGTTGCGATGTATATCAGGAGCAATTTTAATGTTAACTTAGTACTTAAAGAGTCAGTATCTAAGGAGCTCGAGTTGCTTGCTCTTAAAATAGAATTAACAAAGAATCACCATATTATGTTGGTAGGATGTTATAGACCGCCATCTGCTCCTAAAAACGCATTGTTTTCCCTTGTTAAGTTATTATCACAGCTGAAATACGGTGAATTACTTTTGGTGGGAGATTTAAACTGTGATTGGCTCGTGCCTGCGTCCGACGACCTGAAAGCACAATGTGATTCTCTTAATCTCACACAATTAATTAATTCCCCTACTAGACCCAACCCTAAATGTTCCCAAACAGGAACACTCATTGACTTAGCTTTAAATAACATGCCTTCTAAATATGTGGCAACTGGTGTCTTTCCAAATGATTTGAGTGATCACTGTGTGATAGCGGTCGTGAGAGACACAAGGCTTCCTAAAAGCAAGCCACGCTTTGTAGAAAAGCGTAACATGAAAATGTTTGTTGAACAGGCTTTCTTGCATGACCTTTATCATTTTGATTGGGAAAGGATTGCTCTTTTTGATGATGTTGAATTAGCTTGGAGTTACTTTTGTGATAATTTCAGTCGTATCATTAATAAACATGCCCCCTTGCGCAAATTCAGAACTAAAGGCCGCGATAATCCATGGTTTACAACTGAATTAGCAGAAACTTTGCATGAGCGAAATTCTGCATGGGCCAGGGCTCGTAAATCAGGCCTGGAAACTGACAGGCTTTATTTTAGACAGTTAAGAAATAAATTTACCTCTCGTCTCCGAAATACAAAGGCTGAGTTTTACTTGTCCATGACTACTGAAAGTCTTAAAAGTCCAAAGAAATTTTGGAAAGCAATTAAATCTTTTTCGACTACCTCTAACTTAGTTAATCTTCCTTCCAGTATGCTGGTTAATGGAAACAGAGTAACTGACAGAACAGACATATTAAATAGTTTTAACAAACATTTTATTTCCTCTGGGTTCTTGTTCAACTCTAAAAACCCCTCTAAACAACCACCATCTAGTGAAAATGCCTTTAATGACACTCCAACAGCCGACATAACCACTGGTAATATTCAGACTTTTAATTTTACACCTTTTTCTACAACAGAGGTTGCTAAAGCTCTTAAAGACCTTGATCCTAATAAATCACAAGGACCAGATAAATTGGAGCCCTTGTTTTTAAAATTGGCATCTGAAATTGTAGCAGCCCCAGTGTGCTACATTTTTAATCTTACTTTATTGACCAATGTAATTCCAAAAGTCTGGAAATCTGCATTTGTTATCCCCCTTTTGAAAGGAGGGGATCCAACTATTTTAAACAATTATAGGCCTATTTCTAAACTGTCTGTTCTGGCTGAGGTTCTTGAATTTCTTGTCAGTGAACAAGTAAAAGAATACCTCACCACTAATTCTATCCTATCGATTTCGCAGTCAGGATTTTGCAAAAAACATAGTGCTACCACTGCAGCCTTGAAGGTTAGAAATGACATAATTGAAGCCTTAGATAATAAACAATGTTGTTGTGGTGTCTGTACTGCTATGTTAAATGCTCTATATGTATATATGGTCTTTTCTTTAAGGTTTCAGGCAAAAAGAAGTAACCTGAGCTTTAACATAAAGGTTTGGTCTCAGCTCAAAGGAATGCATAGATGGCCCCTGGCAGGCTCTCTTGCTTCCATATAAGGAATTGACCAGATGTCCAGTATAAGGTATAGGTTGAAGTTGTTTTCATAGCCACATATGGGAAGTTAGGAATGTGGGGGGTTTCACCAACCCTATATAATCTTTGTGTTCTCTTTGTTGGTGTGTGCAGAAGATCATTGGCTTTCTCTGTCACCCAGATGGCTCAAGGAGCGTCTGTTTTGACCTTGTCTTTTTTGTAAATAAACCTTATGTTACTTATTGAGACTTTGTCGGCGAAGGATTTCTTCTAACACAACATTATGGCATCAAGATCAAGAAACAACATTGTCTTTCTCTTTTTATAGACTTTTCTAAGGCCTTTGATACAGTGGATCACGATATTTTAATTGAACGTCTTGTAGCAGCAGGGTTTTCTGTACATGCAGTTGGATGGTTTGCAAATTATCTTAAAGACAGAATCCAGGCTGTCTACTTAGAGGGTGTTTCTTCTGAGGTTCAGTTTGTCCACAAGGGGGTGCCTCAAGGTTCAGTACTAGGCCCTCTGTTATTTACCTTGTATATAAATGATGTTGGAATGAATATCTCAGATGCAGCCATTCATTTTTATGCTGATGACACAGTCATATATTGCTTTGCACCTACGCCTGCAGAAGTGTTTTTACATCTGCAGAATGCATTTAACAGAGAACAGCTTTGCCAACTGCAGCTTGTTCTAAATGCTGATAAAACAAAACTTATGTTCTTCACTAACTCTAAATCAGCAAGATCAAGTCAGTCTGTCATTGTCACCAGTACTGGTCAACAAATTGAACTTGTATCTACTTTTAAATATTTGGGGTTTTTGATTGATGACCAGTTGTCTTTTAAGGCGCACATTCAGTATACTGTAAAAAAACTGAAGCTTTTACTTGAATTTTATTTTAGAAATAAGTCTTGCTTTTCTTTTAGGGTGAAAAAAACTAGTGGAGTCAACTTTTTTCCGGTCATTGATTACGGTGATGTGCTATATATGAATGCCTCTGCTCAATGCCTCCACGTTTTGGATAGTGTGTATCATGGTGCTCTGAGGTTTATTACAAACTGTGGAGCTCTAACTCATCATTGTGTCTAATACAGTAAAGTAAACTGGCCATCTTTATATGTGCGCCGCCTCAGCCATTGGTATGAGTTGATTTATAAGGCTGTTCTTCAAATGACTCCACCTTATTTATCATCCCTTTTAATCCTGAATAATAGGGCCTACAGTCTCCATTCCCAGGACTTTTATCATTTTACTGTTCCCAAGGTCAGAACAGAAATGGGGAAGAAAGCTTTTAGTTTTCTGCTCCGAGTACAGGGAACTTTTTACAATCAGAGCTTTTTTTTGTTTTTTTTAATGAGTGCAATTGTTTGATTAGGTTTGCAGACTTAACTAATTTTGAAAATTCAATTATTTGTATTTTTTTTTTTTTTTTTTTGTGTATATTTATGGAATTTTGTATTGAAACTTTATGTGCTGCCCTTCTTGGCCAGGTCTCTCTTGCAAAAGAGATCTTGGATCTCAATGGGACAAACCTGGTTAAATAAAGGTTATAATAATAATTAGCAAGCTAATGCTAACTGCTAAATGCTGCTCCTGCTTGTTAATTGAGTGATGGGGCCTATGTATGTAACTGAAAGCACCTCTGAAGCCTAGGCAGTAATCACAGTCTTTGTGGACGTGTAGTTCCATTTCTCGAGGTGCATGTTGGTTATGTCCGTAGGACCGACACAGAACTCTAAATCAGGCTTTATTAGATTGATGGAGTGATAATTTTTGCATATAATCCAGAAGAGTTACACTTATATATCATCCATTTAATGTGTCCCAGAGTGCCGTTTCCTTCCACTAATGGGTTTGCAGAAATCACGTAAAAAGCACACACACACAAATATATATATATAATCGAGCTCTTTTATCGATCAGTTTTCTATCAATTACTCCATAAATTAATCAAGTAATTGGATCAGATAATTTTTCATATTAACAATTCATCTGCACATTTTAACTTCCATTGGAATAAATAAAATAAAACTACAATTAACAGGAATAGTGTCAGGTTTTATTTGCGGCTCTCTTCCGATTGTTTCTCTTACCAGGCGGAGGGGAGACCAATGGAAACAAATGCACCTTGAAAAAAAACTCCACACTTCACAAAAACTCACTGGAGATGAGCAGGTTTCGTTTCCAGGATTTATTGAAGCACAAAGTTAAACAAAGTACAAGAAAGCAAAAAGCCTCCCGAGAGTGAGTGCCTTGGTGCCGTTGCAGGGGTGGTAAAAAGCAAAGAAGTAGACGTCCAGAGTTTAACAGAGTATAAAAAACAGAAGCCCTCTCGGGAGTGAGAGCCTTGCAGCCGCTGCAAACACAGGAGAGGAAGAGCAAAGAAGAGCGCCCCCTCCCAACTTTGCACGGCCTTTTATAGACCAATCTCACACCTCCCTTTGCTGTTATCAGGAGTAGAGGGCATAGTAAGATGCTCTATCCATATTTACACATTCCTTGAAACACTTTTGGGGAGGTCTTTATCTCGATTCACACATTACTCCCTTACAGAAGCCCAGGTGCGCCTCTACCCCTCCCTTCCAGGACACACTCCCCGCTACTTGCCCTCCCCTCTGGAGATGCTGGGTCAAAAGTGCACTGTGTACAAAGGTGAACTTCTAAAAAGGTGGGGGTGCCGTACTCCAAGTGGAAAAAACCAGGCCCTGGGCAGAGCAGGCCTCAGTCCTTTCCACTCACCTAAAGCATGCAGTGTTCCAGTGTGTGAGTGACATTATAAGTGACATATTATAATGTGACCTTTAATCCAGTGTGTGTGATTAATATATGTAACAATACATGATATAAAAATATTGATAGAAATACTGATGTCAAAAAGATAAAAATACACGACATTTCCCCCTTTGATACCTGCTGGTATCAACACAAAGTATTTTTATCAAAACAAGAGTAAATATTTATCAAACAAGGTGAACATTAAAACACTGCGTGAGCTGTTTTTATTAATATAATTATTCGCAAGCTTCAAACCTAAATCTTCTCACTTACATGGTGTGCTCGTCAACTCTGGATGCTGGAATAACAAACAAACTGATCCTACCAACAGAGCATCCCCACTTACAGGGCACACCACGCGGGTCAGAGGCACCTATACTTATAGGCACTAAAACATATTGTTCATATATAGAAAAGAATTAATACAACTGCAGCATTGACTAAGGCATATTCAGTGAAAGACAAATTTCATAACATTGTCAGCATCTTTTAGATGATCATTCAGTCCTCATGATGTTGCAGCATCTTCTTCAGGCTTCTGTGAGGACCACTTCCTCCATTCCACCTGTCCCCCCTTCGTTGCTCTAAGCAAATCATTGATGATCTTGAATTTCAATTCTCAACAGTGAGCTTCTGAATCTCACTGGCTTGCTCTCCATCGGCGATCCTGGCCGTAACCAACTTACTGGTGACAAAATCAGTGTCACTGTCGAGCTCTGCTGCTTTATTCTTTAGCTGACTTGTTTCACAGACTAGGTTGCTTAAAGATGCATTAAGCACTCCTGAACTGGGGGATCTCTCAGATTCCCCCTAGTTAGCGTTGTTGTTCCTGGTGTGCCTCGTGCCACGAATGTTAGGAGGCACTGGCTGTCTGTTGTCATCAGAACTCCCACTGGCTGGGGAAGCAGCTCCCAGGAGCCACGTATGTGATGTCATCATGTCGTGAAGGCCCCTCAAACGACTCAGTTCCAATCCAGGTGGCGTCCTCAGCCCACAACGCGTTCTGGTCGAGATGGCTCCTTCTGCGTTTCCAGAAGATCTAAGAAGATCTGGGTCCGTGCTGGATACCTGCTCTGCTGAGTCTCCTCTCTCCTTCAGCCGTTCCACGACAGGGCGAGCCTTCACTGGTCACGGATCTCAGCAAGGTTTTCTCCAATACGAGGCCAGGCTCGGCAGCCTCTTAGCTGGGGGAGGCTGAATGGGACTGTCAGAACCTTATCTTCCATTCTGGTTTTGTCGTTACTGCTTATATCATAAGACATAAGAGTAATAAAATCCATAACATGCAATGCTTAATCTGCTTGAATTAAAGCACTCCCTTTTCTTTATATTTGCTTCCTTTGGGTTCCACTTTTGAGAAGCACATCATTGCCTCTCATTGTTTGGCAGATGAACTACAAATATACTTACCTTTACAATCTGATAGCCGTGCTTCTGTGCAGACACTAGTAAACTGTCTTAGGGACATGTAATCATGGCTGGAGATAAACTTTCTTAATCTGAATAAAAACAAAACAGAAATTATTTTATTTGGACCACCCCACCTTGGTTGGGTATGAGAGCGCTATTGATCGTTTAGCCTCCTATTATCACCCTGTTATGTGGAACCTTGGTGATTTTTGATGGCGTTTTAAAACTCAATAAACATATTAGCTTTGTTGTTAAGATGAGCTTTTCCAATTAGTGAAAAATGAAGAACTTTTTCCCACAACATGACTTTGAGAGAGTAATTTATGCTTTTATTACTTCTTGTTTCAAACTATTATAATTCTTTATATGTTGGATGTGATCAGGTGTTACTTTGTTACTTTGTTATTTAACTGACCTTTTGAAACCCTATATTCCTACCAAAGCTTGCGGTCTACAAACCAAGTGCTCCTCGGTCTCCTAAATTGAGGCTGAGAAGCAGAGGCAACAGAGCCTTTACAGCGGTGACATCTGATCTCTGGAGTAATTTACCCTTTCACATAAGAGCAGCCCAAATTCTCAATCATTTAAAAATTTTAAAAATGTTATATTTGCTTGCATACAGATTTAATTGAGTTTAGTACCCTGGGTTTTACTGTGCTAACACAGCTTTTTCTTTTTTCTTTTGATTGATTCTATGTTGAGTATATATTTATTTATTGTTGGTTTAGAGACTGATCAACAGAGCATGTTTTATATAAACTATACTGCACTTAGGTCAATTGAGATTGTTTTAATATGCTATAACATAAATTTTGAATTGACTTGATGCACCCAAGGATATTATCATATTTAGACAAGAAAGACCCCACTTTCTGCACTATGTTACCTGTGTGGAGCGGTATTAATACTATTATTATTGCTAATAACATAGCAAATCATCAAACTCACTTTCTAATGTCCTCCAACAATTATCCCCCTTGAGGCTGATGAGTGCTTGTCCATAACTTCCTACTTTGGCTCCGCTGTCTGTTCTCCAGCTTCATGCTGACCCCCTCTGTATTCAGATTACTTATGTCCAATGAAGTGTCACCCTTTAGTTCTCCTCCTGGAAAGACAAAGTTAGCTCTGACCAGGCTATTCCCTCGATCACACCTTTGAGATCTCCTGGCCATTTGATTTTAAAATAATGGCCACTGCACTGGGAAGCTGTAAAGCATCAATTAACTGCAACACAGCCTCTCCATATACTAGAGGATTGCCTTCAGCTCTGTGAAATCCTCTCTATTTCTAAATATTAGCATTAGCATGACAAACCTCATTAACCTAGGCTGAATCAATGTACAAATGAAGTCTCTTACCTGTAGCCAGTGTACAAGCTGCTGTTAAGCTTTTTGATCTGAGATCAGCGATGAACTCAGCAGATCAACCTTCTGAGCTTCTAGAGCAGAAAAACTTACACCTGCAGAACTAAGTTAAACAACCATGTAGCCCACATTACGGCCATGCTCATCCCTAAAGCAAGAACCATCCAAAAGCAGTGTTAAATTAGCTGTAATAAATTCATTATGCACATTAATTTTCTCAGCTCCTGAATTTGTCAGTCTGTGGCACAATCATGAGGAGTTCATTTTGGAAACAGGGTTAACATTATTACATCTTTAATAGTTCAGGGGCAGATAACCTTACCTCCTACCCCGTAGTCTTATTTGAGTGATAACAAACTCGGGCAAAAAAAACAACACACACAATTGATGTGGCGTACAAAGAGTTACAGAATGACTCAGAGCCAAAAATCCTGGTTTCTGAAAAACAAAGTCTGCTGCCATCAAACCTTGATAGCAAGGTGAGAAGCCAGCTTTCATGTTATCCAGTTTTATATTGTAATAAGGCAGGAGCTGCTTACCTACTGGGGGATTCTGCATAAGGGCAGCTCTTACCTAGCCCCTGTTATTAGCCACATATAAATGGAAAGGTTTCAAGTAATCTGATTACCCAATGCCAGGTCAGATTGCGTGTCCTGCCTCAGTGCATCAGATGTTGCTTCAGCTCCCGTCGACCACTGCAACTAGGGATCAGAGTTAGTTTGTCCTGCTGCCTTATTGAAGCAGCAGAGATGCAGTTTTAAACACATAGTCACAAATCCACCGTCTGCTGAATCCTGTCATTCCCAAACATGTCAACATTCACCAACCATTTGCGGTTGTCAGGTTTTAATCACAGTTTCTAATTGAGAGAGAGAACAATTAGAGTCCTCTGTCCACTAAACTGTCTTCCTATATATTCAATGGTTTATTAGCAGAATTGCAAGAATTCTTCTCATTTTGTTCTTTTAGAGGACAACAAATCAGCTGCATGCTGTGAGACAGTATTGAGAATAATCAAATACTTCAAATCTTACACTAAAATTTGGTTGAAGATGTTAACGGCTGTTAATCACAATTATCACAGTTATAGAATGTACTAAGTACTAAGCATAAATACCACTTAATATCTGGTGTTAGAAAACAAAGATATGGATCAGGAACCACAAGTGCATCAGAATCTGTAATTGCATCAGTATGTAACTGTGTGAATTTTGGTTTTAATGTAGGAGCTTTAAAAAGCACTCCAGCTTCAATAGCTCATCAATATTAAGCCTGATAGCTTCAATGGCATGTGACTTAAATGAACATTGCCTAATTTAATAAGGTAATTTGACCCCAGGTTTCAGCTCACCTGTATCAGGCTGGGCAAATTTGAGCCTTCCCTCATTTCAAGGATTCAAGGATTTTTATTTGCCATTTGTGCATGGATTTATTGTGTAGTTAGATTCCCTCTAAAATAAGCTTTGTCTTGTTAAACCATCAGTGCAGTACATGAGAGTATGTCCACGAGCAAGCAGCAAAGAGATGTGGCCCAGAATTGACACTTTTTACCAGTTTTTCAGTCCATCAGGTGCAGCAGCCACACCCTGTGGAGCAAAGTAGATGTAGTCACTAGTAAAAAGAAAAAGGTTCTTTTATTAATCAGTTCATCAAAACACAGTTCATAGTCTTTGGACTCCAGTTTCTCATCCAACAATAAATGTAGAGCAGTCCGGGCTCCTCAGTCTCCTCCTTTGCATTCGTACCCAGAGCTCCCACATTTCATCCATCGTTCATTTAACATGGAGTCTTCAGTCACTGGCTGCAACCAAAACTCTTTAGGTTGAACCCAGACACAGTCTCTGTTGGCACATCATCACTCTGCGTGCTTCCTCAGTTGACAGTTTGCATACAGTTCATCACTGTTGCACATGATTTTGCTTCTAAAGAACACAGAATGTCTTTTCTCATGAGACTTATTGAAATGTCAGCTCACTTGACAAATTAAAGGATACATCAGGTTGCTCCTTTTCCTCTTCAAGGCGCTCTCTGGACCTCCTTATGGACCACAGGCTGTTGGTCAGCCCAAGAGTCATGTGGCAGTCTCTCTGGAGATGACCTGTGAGTCTAGGCAGGTTGATCCTCTGTTGAGTAGGCTGAGTGAGTCAAGCAGCGTCTT
>CM024194.1:60915845-60981690 GCA_013435755.1 Amphilophus citrinellus | reverse complement strand
AGGTTGCTTGTGGAGTACTGCAGCGTCATCTGGAAATCATCTCTGGACACACTTGTTAGTAAGAGAAAACAGATTGCATTCTGCCCTCATGTACTCTGTTGCGCAGGGTTTTGTTTAAAAGTCCACCTCTTGTGTGACGTCACTCACCGCAGTTTGCTCAGAGGACATGCTTCTCAAAAATTATCTTCAAGCACTTAAAGAATAAAGTGGAGGCATTTTCTGCCACAATGGGGCAGAGAAAGACACTTCAGGATTTTTTCCCTTTTTTTTTTTTTTTGTTTCACCTCCACTTCATTACATCATTTTTGTTTACCATAAATTTTGCTTTAATCTATTTCCCCTCTATCATAACCCCAAAACCACTTTCTATCAGTAAACACATTCTCATCTATATGTCACTCAGCAACATGCCATGTTAAAAGATACCAGGTGAAATCAGAGATGGAAGTCCATCATTGTCATCGTGCATACACCACACTCCTGGTTGGAGGTGATATTACCGTTTTATTACCGTGAGCATGGGGCTGTGGATCACCCCCCTGTTTTAGAGGGTCTCCATGTGTTCCTGCTCCACACTCGCTCTCTGAGAATAACAGTGTCCACTGTGAAACAATAACTGTCTCTCTGGCTGTAAGTTCTACTCAAAGAGTAATCTCTCAGCGCCATCAAATTTATTTATTTGTTATTTATTTTAAGAGTATTAATTTATTTAATAATTTAGTAAACTTATAGATTTACCTCTATAACTATGTTGGGACCCAGGCAGATAAACAGCAGAGAGGTCATTGCAACTCAATTTGCCCCCTTCTTCTAAACCCTCCGGTATTCAAAGAATGTGCTGAGGTGAAGACATCATCTGCACTGAGAACACACACACAAATATCCAAACAATATTTTCCCGAGGACCAACTTATAAATTTTAAAGGTTTCTAGGAACTCCTTTTGACTTCATCTTGAATTATATTTTAAATTAAAGGTTCTTGTGAGTTGTCAAAGCTTCAGGTTGATCAGCTGAGTGTCCTGCAGTCTCTCAGACCTGTTACACAGATGTGTTTCTAATAATCAGATTATATTTTGTTTCTAAAATTCATTTATTTCCTCAGAGGCTCAGCTGTTATTTCATCCTCCCTAATCTATACTCACCGCTCCTTTACCTCACTCACACCTACTACATTTATATTTTCAGTTCAATCTATTTATTTTAGGCTCAGTTTGTGTCCAAGCTATATTATTATCATCATTACTATTTTTTTATTATTACTCATACTATTGTTGCTATTATAGCTATTTTATTTAATTCTGTCTTACTCCTTTTCTCCCAAATATTTTGACATTTATTTCCCCTTATTCTTCCAATTTTATGATTCATTCTTACCCATTCACTTAGGCTTTTTAATTTTATTTGACTCTTTTTTCTAGTTACTGTTACTTCTATTATTAGTTTTAACCAATCCAACTATTCTATCAGAGGTTTATCACTTTTAAATGGGTTATTCTTTTATTCAAATGTATTTAAACTGTTCCTGTTTTCCCCTTTTGGTCTCTAATTTAACACTTCTAGCCCCTCCAGATTATCTACTTTTAAACTTTTTACACTCTTCAATATTAACTTTAAACCTCAATGATTAATTTTCCTAGTTTACACTTGTTTCTCACAATTTTATGCCAACTTTCATCCTCCAATTACACAGACAAGCAGACAAGCTCTGCTTTTAATACACACACCATCAGATTTATGCTGCTGCAGGCTGAGGCCTTGCAGCCCACAGCAGGTCCATCCTTATAAATCACTCCTCTGCTACACTGACCACCAGTTCATGAACACAACTAGTTTGGTTTATTTAATCTACACTCAGATTATTTCCCAGTTATTTTATTGTTACCTTTCCATAATGTTATCTATTATTCTACTACAGCTGTTCAAGATTTTATTTACCTTTCCACTATCTTCTAGTTTTCCCAAGTATTTCCACCCTTATTTTTACCAATTTCTCCCAATTGTGTCACTTGTTCTCACTGATCTATTTTAAACTTCTAATTCTAATCTGCTTCTTTTCAGCTTTTCTTTTGACCAACATCAATTTTAACATTGTTTGGATGACTTACTGGCTCCGGCAGGAGCTTTGTTTTGTTCAAAGGGCTATTTTTATTTGAGCTCCTCCTGATTGTCCAGTCTTTAACCTATTGCTGGTTACAAAGTTACTAATAACCCCAATTCATAAATTCCTTGTTCACATATACACAACTTTTTTTTTTTCTCTTAGAGCAGAGAGAGAACTGCCCAGCGACAGCTCTCTCTCTCTCTCCCAAACTCCCTGCCTGCTCACCCACACACATACCAGGCTCTCTCACACGCACACACATACAGGCGGGTAGACACACACACACACAGGTCTGCAGCTGCACAGCTTCTCTCCCCTTATCCCACAGCAGGTTATATTCTTAAAGCCCAATTTACAGCGATTAACAAGGATAAATGAATTATACTTTTCACAAGCAGAATATACAGCAGGGAATAACTACAAGCCCAGGCAGTATGTACAAAATATTACTTAAATACAACTTAACCAAGTGGCACCACTTATCCAGTGCCTGACGTCATAATCACCAGCCGATCTCGATGTCTTATTATCAAAGGTTTCCCTCTTCTATCAGAGAGCCTCCCCTAAGAGCGTATCTCGATCCGCCCCTGGTAGTTGTCGACCCCGCCCTGTGCAGCCCACTTCCTTCAGATCCCGAACACTTTTTTGGATTCCGAAGAATCGTGCGGTAACAGCCGTGCGACTTTGCTAGCTTCCTTTATTCATACAGTGACTCCTCCAAGCCGAATCTGTCAGTGTCTTGTCGTCTAAAGGCTTTCCGAATTATCTCAGACAACCCCCAAGAGCTTACTTTCCGGATACACGGCCTAGGAAATATCTCACGCGGCAGATAGCAGCCTGAGCTCGTCCGACCCAAAATAAAGGTTGGGGCGGACGATTCTCAGCGGTAAATCTCCGCGAGGACCTATCACTTTATTCTCTTCAGCGCTACTCAATAAATACCACACAGAACAGATATGACAAGATGAACAGACAAAACAAACACCATTCACAGCTGCGATCTCACTCACAACACGCATTCATTCCGCGCCAAAGTTCAGCCATGCAAGAAAATCCCCAGACACAACACCTGCTCAATCCAGGAGTCTCCTTTAATCCAGATTAGACCATTTTAGCTCAAAATAGCCGACCACAAAACCCTTAAATTTTACAAATTCTTTATCCAGAGCAAGACAGCTGTTTTATTTTGAAAGTGTAACCAGGAACTCGGGCGGAAGTTCTCACTGTCACACGGACGACACCAATGATGCAGAAAACTGCTTTACTTACTTTGTGCGCACTTTTGGTGTTCTCCGTAGCGACGTGAGGTTCCGTCCAAACCCTAGGTACCTCTCCAGCTGTTCTTATCTCGGAGTCCCATCTGGGGTGCCAAATGTCGGGTTTTATTTGCGGCTCTCTTCCGATTGTTTCTCTTACCAGGCGGAGGGGAGACCAATGGAAACAAATGCACCTTGAAAAAAAACTCCACACCTCACAAAAACTCACTGGAGATGAGCAGGTTTCGTTTCCAGGATTTATTGACGCACAAAGTTAAACAAAGTACAAGAAAGCAAAAAGCCTCCCGAGAGTGAGTGCCTTGGTGCCGTTGCAGGGGTGGTAAAAAGCAAAGAAGTAGACGTCCAGAGTTTAACAGAGTATAAAAAACAGAAGCCCTCTCGGGAGTGAGAGCCTTGCAGCCACTGCAAACACAGGAGAGAGGAAGAGCAAAGAAGAGCGCCCCCTCCCAACTTTGCACGGCCTTTTATAGACCAATCTCACACCTCCCTTTGCTGTTATCAGGAGTAGAGGGCATAGTAAGATGCTCTATCCATACTTTCACATTCCTTGAAACACTTTTGGGGAGGTCTTTATCTCGATTCACACATTACTCCCTTACAGAAGCCCAGGTGCGCCTCTACCCCTCCCTTCCAGGACACACTCCCCGCTACTTGCCCTCCCCTCTGGAGATGCTGGGTCAAAAGTGCACTGTGTACAAAGGTGAACTTCTAAAAAGGTGGGGGTGCCGTACTCCAAGTGGAAAAAACCAGGCCCTGGGCAGAGCAGGCCTCAGTCCTTTCCACTCACCTAAAGCATGCAGTGTTCCAGTGTGTGAGTGACATTATAGGTGACATATAATATATATTGTGAGCATTAATTTGGAGTGTGTGATTAATATATGTAACAATACATGATATAAAAATATTGATAGAAATACTGATGTCAAAAAGATAAAAATACACGACAATAGCCTATAGAAAACTTATAGAGCTCTTCTTGTAAAAGCAAATATGTAAAACTGACAGACATGACAGGCTCTAAAAAAATCTCCATTGGAGGCAGTTTAAAGCCAGATTAAATAAATCTATGATGATCGTGGTGTATTAATAAAATACAAGATAAACTTTAATGATTCCACAACGGGGGCATTTGCATATTACAGCAGCTAAAGTACAGAGAAGAATGAAGTAAAATAAAATAAAATAGAAAACACTATATACAAAATTACACACATATACATCATAACTATATACAGTACAGTATAGGGACAGTGTGGTGTGGAAGTGCTTGGGTGGAGGCGATTCTTTCTTTCTGGTATAACTTTCAGAGCCCTAGAAAAGAGTGAAGAAGCAGAAAGTGAAGCTCTGATTGGTCCAGGGGCTTCTGATTCTGCTGCTCTAACAGTGGATCAGACTCAGATCACCCAGAACGCTTCCTCTGTTTCCCACCTCATATTTCAGCAACTCCAATCATATCATGAAGCAGTCATGTGATTTTAGAAAAAGGGGCCTCGTTTAGCTTTTGTCACGTGATGTTCTTCAAAAACCATACGGGCCTCGACACAGGCTTCATTTGGACCCTTTGGCTCGGTACAGGCCTCAGGGCTTTGGTACAAGACGTAACATCACTACTCCAGGAATGGAGGCATTTGGAGGCTGAAATCGGCTCTCTGGGACACTTTTTGTAGTGAACTGATGAAAGCTGTGTCTCACATGGAGTGGATGTTAGTCCAACACATCAGACATGAGCTCTGCAGCTGTCAGTTGATGTGAGCATCAATGATTTGTGTTTCCTCTGCAGGTGAAGGTAGAAAGTGTGTGTGAGCTGATGTGAATTCAGCAGCATGGATCAGTGTGAGGACAGAGAGGAGGGAGTCCTTCCCTCTAAAACCACTCTGTGTGGGGAACATGAGAGCCAGACCAAAGCTCAGAGGTGAGATGACCATCTCTAACTGTCCATGACTCTTCTCCATGTCACAGCTCAGCACTCACATCACTGCTGCATCATTATTCACAGGAACCCACCTGGACCTGGACCTGGACCTGGACCTGGACCTGGACCAGGACCTGGACCTGGACCTGGACCTGGACCCAGCTGTGTGTCCTTAAAGAGTGACCGGTCTGCAGGTCGTTTCATTGATTTTAAAGGTCAGCGTGCGTCTGCTGCAGAGAGGTGAGCTGTCAGTAACATGAACTCTTTGATTTAACTGCTTGATGTTGTTGGATAGAAACTGCAGTGCAAACACGTCGTTCCTTCAATCCCATTGAAACTGTCTCTGAAAAACAAGCCTTTGGGTTCTAAAGAGCTGAAAATCCAGTTCAGCAAACAGGAAGTGAAACCTGTTCCAGGTGGGCGGTCCCACCACCTGTCAGTCTCAGCAGACATCAGTCAGTTTAAGGCTCAGAGTCCAAACACTCTGTGCAGGAAGTGTTGGACTCTAACAGGAAGTGTGTGAGACGCCTCTGAGGGGCTTTGCTTGGTAAGGAAACACTTCACATCACAAATATTAATGGTGCAGAAAATCCACAGATCTGAGAACAGAAACATGTGAGATTGAGCCGCTCATTAAATGGAGACATTAACCTTCAAATGTGAACATTACAATAGTAGAAACAGATGTGAATCTGGTTTAAATGTGTGTAAACAGCAGCGTGAGTGAACATGAATGAATGAATGTGATTGAGAGTTCAGCTTCGTACCTGCCTGTTCATTTATGAAGCTACGAGGAGTTTTTGGTGCCAGTTTTCCTCCAATAAACTGTGATGATGATTTCAAAGGATTCATATGAAATCAGGGACGGCTGTGCTGGACTTCAGGAGGCGTTCCCAACAAACAGGAAGTAAAGACTGAGCTGAATATTTGCTCTGTAAAATCATTTCTTTGTTGTTGTTCTCTAACAGCACACAGCAGTCTGCTGTTGTGTTGTTGTTGGCACACAAAGCACCTGTGAGTTTACCTGCTGAGGCTCCAACACTAAAGAAGGATGCAGGTGGCCGCACTGATGCCTGTTCATCATTTCACCAACATGAATCTGTGCAGGAAATGTTCTTGTTGCTCTTCTTCTTCTTCTTCTTCTTCCACACGCTCTGATGTGATTGGAGGACGGTCAGCCAATCACAGCTGCAGCAGGTCACATGTTCCACGCAGACACAGGTCATGTGGGAGCATCATGTGATCCTAAAGTGTGTGAGTGTCCATCAAAGAGCTTGAGGATAGTTTGACAGTGAGGTTGGAGTTTGCACTGAGCTGACTGCATCACACTCAGAGGGTTTCTAATATCCTGAGAAGATTTCATGCTCTTTGTGTTTGTTACTGTGAGCTCTGAAATGTCAGAGTCAGCAGGTGGAATCAGGTTTCTCTGATCCCTGATGTGGATCATGGTGACCTGGTTTCTAGTTTCCAGCTCAGAGATCAGCTCAGTGGACAAAGAGACTGTAACTCAGTTCCTGCTGTTAATGTGAACTCACTGAGTGTTTGTGGTTTCCCTCTCAGACTGACTCAGGAGGAAGAGGAGGACAGAGCAGAGCCTGCAGGATCCAGCTGTCTGTCCATGAAGAGTGACCAGTCCAAAGATGTACCTCCAAAGTTCAGTGATGGACCAACAGAGTAAGAGAACTGTGATGAGCTCCTTCACATGTTTCTGTGTTCCTGATAAATATGAGCTGAAACATCCTCAGATTGTTCCACAAGTCCTGAAGTTTGATTGAAAGAAACCAAAGAAGGAAACAATCTTAGACTCAGTCATTAGTGTTTGAGCAGAGCGATGCTCATATCTGTGGGAGCCTGTTTTTATTGAAAGATCAGAGCTGCTCTGTCTCTCATTCTCATGTCTTTGTGTGCCATCTTTGAGAGTGAGCTGTTAAAGAGTCTGGGGGGGTCACACAGGGACCCAGGGTAACGTCTCAGCAGCTAAAGGCCTGGATCATATTGGGGAGTGTTACTGAGACACCATCAGGAGAACACTGAGCAGCAGTGGTGTTCATGGCAGGGCTGCACTCCAAAAACACCGCCTACAGCTAAATGTCATGTGGACGAGTCACATGACAGGAAGTGAGGATGAACTGAGCAGAAAGAATCCAGAGTTTGTCTCTCTGTGAAACATGGTGGAGGTGGTTGGGCCTGTTTGCTGCTCCTGGGCCAGAAAGGCTCACCATCATTAATGCAGCAATGAAGTCTCAGTTATAGCAGCAACTCAGAGCAGCTGGATGTGAACTGAGTCTCAGGAGGAAGCAGAGCAGGAAACTGTGAAGGTTGTAGAGGAGGAGGGCAGACATGTCAATCATCTGTCAGAGGGAGCATGTGGGAGGACATGATGACCTCTGAGTGAGGCTAGCCAACAGCTAATGTAGCTCATGCTCACTGCTGTCTGTGTGAGTCTGTAACTGTGCAGCCTGCATGTTGTGTGCTTCTTGAAGGGTTAAGTTGTACTGATTGTGTTCTGGTTTGTGTGCAGTTGTGAGTCCTGGTTGGTGTTGTTAGCTGTAGTTGTGTTGAGGCCTACTCCTGCTACAGCTGCAGCTTCACATCATTCAGTTTCCTGCAGGTTCTCATCTTCTTGTAGCTTGGTAGCATCTCTTGTTAGCACGCTGCATTGCCTTGTTTGGTAGGCTAGTGTGTCTGTGTGCGACTGTGACTGAATAAGGTGAGTCTTTCTTTGAGTTGTGGTCATGGTGTCTGATTTGGACAGGTCTGTGACAGATGCTGACACCAGTATGGTGCTGGTGTTCAGGCTCATTGGAGGAAATAAGAACTGAGAGTTCAAATCATGAATGCTCTGGTTGAACAGGAGATACTGGCTGAAGAGTCTGATTGGCTCTGTGGATCAGGTGACTCAGCCACTGAAGGAGGAGAGAGAGCTGCAGCAGAGTGAAAGGACAGAGCTGGAGGATCCAAAGAGCTGCACCTCACTCTTACTCTGAGCTCTAGATGGTAAAGCTCTGGAGGCTCATTGATCACTGAGCTTAGAGCAGAGCTCAGACTCTCACAGTGTTGTTGAAGCTGCTGTCTCACCACTTTATGAGTTTGTGGCAGAAAAGTACAGGCAGCATTTTCATGGTGTCTCTAAAAGTGACCATCAATCTTCTGTGGAAGACGTGTGTCCACTAAACACAGAGAGAAACAAAGGCTGCAGGAAAAACCCTCCAGACCAAAGATATGTTCTCCTCTCTGGAAATCATTGTTCTTTGGAGGTGACAGTGCTAACCACTGATTCATGATCATTATTGAAGGTCAGGGCAAATTTAAAGGCATGAAGGCAGGCAGGAAATAAATGAGCTTCTACTGTGGCAGCGCCCCCTGGTGGAAACACAAGACATTATGCCCGGTTTTCCTGCACACTCCTTGGGGGCGTTACCACCTGTGGCTGCACTGAGGACGTCATTGAAGGGGGTCCTGATTATAGTCATGGACCAGGCGAGGATCCCCCAGGGTCCTGTCATGGACCAGCTGCTGTAATTAGTGACTGTATCTATAAAAGTGAAAGCAGCGCCCTGTGGGATCAATTGTGTGTTAGGTTTTGGTCCGATCATGTATAT
The DNA here is from genome assembly GCA_013435755.1 of Amphilophus citrinellus. Classification (NCBI taxonomy): domain Eukaryota; kingdom Metazoa; phylum Chordata; class Actinopteri; order Cichliformes; family Cichlidae; genus Amphilophus; species Amphilophus citrinellus. The sequence continues at coordinate 60,972,797 of CM024194.1, read as the reverse complement.
TATAGCAAATAATCCTGATCTCAGTACTGAACAAAATAATGGTGGTTATCATTTTGGCCATAATGGTGCAGCTGTAGTTCCCAGAAAGTGGAGACTAAAGAGCAGCTCCAGGAGCTGATCCTTCTGGAAGAGCTGGAAAACCAAATGAATTGTTGTTATTGGAAGAAGCCACGTTGTAGCTGACTGACCCAGTTTAGGTAAAAAGCAGGAAGCCTGACCTGTGGACCTGATTGTGTACAGTACCAACTCCTACTGCTGATGAAGAGGAGATGCCACGCTCCTCTGAGAGTCCTGACTCACAGTTTAAACTATTGACCCTCAGTGGCTTTGTAGCAGCTCACAGTCTGATCCAGGTCACATTTTGTGTTGCTCTTATCCAATGAAACCTTTGTGAGTGGTAATGCTTTAATACAGGGATGTGAAATCTCCTGATTGGTTGGTTTGGTCACAGGAGGGGAGAAGTCTGATCCTGGCAGTGACCTTGATGGTAAAAAGGTGTTCCTACACCCAGAGCATCAGACAGCTCTGTGGGGTCTGAACCAGGTAATCATATGGATTCAGCCTCTGTAGTGTAGCTGCCTCTGTCATGACAAACAGCTGAGACTTGAAGCTCTCACATACATGCATGGTTTACTATCAGGAAACAGCTGAATCAGAGCTAGTTAGCAGCTCTGTAGTCGAGTCCTGAAGGGCAGATGATGAAGTTTGGGAGCTAAAATCATCTCATTGATCTGAGGATGTTGAGCTGAGGGAGGAACTAATCACATCTCAGAGGGCTGAGTCTTCCTGAGCTAAATGATTTCCAGCTGTTGATCCTAAAGAGGAGCGTTTAGCACTTCATTTGGGCTTTTCCTCATTCATAACTGGGCTTTTGCTCCCAATGATCCTGATTGGAATTCAGCTTGATGTCAAAGGTATTCCATCAAGTGCTCGAGGTTCTGTCTGTAAAACATCAGGTTTCCAACAGGAGATTTTGAAGCTTTTGGCTCAGAAGTTGTTGATGCTCAGCAGAGCTCTGAGACTCAAAGCAGCACACTAAGCTGAGCTGTTGGTTCTCAGTGGGATCAGCTGGATGAAGAACATTTACAGCTACAGGGAGTCACTGAGTCACTGTTTCTGTCCAAATATCACTGACTGCATCTTTACCCTGTGCTTGAACTCATTCTTGATGGTTCCTCCACAGAGTGGACCAGCAGAGCTCAGAGGGTCCCAGTGGTCAGTCTGCCCAGCAGCATCAAACACAGCTGGACTCCACATTTATGGTCTGTACATGTACAACAACTACTGTTACATCTATTCTGCTCACAGTCATCTCCATGCTGCTCTTTGGAGACCAGTGGATTGTCAGTGTGTCCAACATGGATCTGATGTTTGGCTCCATGATTTCAGTCTGATTGGCTCATTCATAAAGTCTTCTGTTCCAGCTGCTGGAGGACAACATCATCACTTTTGTGAAGGACGAGCTGAAGAAGATCCAGAAGATCCTGAGTCCAGATTACCCAGAATGCTTAGAGAGGGAGGATGAAGAGCAGAGGAGGAGCAGCAGAGAGGCATTAGTGAAGATCACACTGGACTTCCTGAGGAGAATGAAGCAGGAGGAGCTGGCTGAGCGTCTGCAGAGCAGTAAGAGGATTTCTCTAAAGATTGAAGCTGCTGGATGAATGAGACATTTACTGAAGTTTAAAGAGATTAAACAGCATGGATTCAAACAGGCATTCTTTATGGAGATGAAATAGTCACATCTATTTGGTAAAACATTAACCGATGTTCTTCATTCATTCAGAACGTCCTGCTGTAGTTTGTGGACGTGAACTTAAATCTGCTCTGAAGAAGAAGTTCCAGTGTGTGTTTGAGGGCATCGCTAAAGCAGGAAACCCAACCCTCCTGAATCAGATCTACACAGAGCTCTACATCACAGAGGGAGGGGCTGCAGAGGTCAATGAGGAACATGAGGTCAGACAGATTGAAGCAGCATCCAGGAAACCAGACAGAGCAGAAACAACAATCAGACAAGAAGACATCTTTAAAGGCTCACCTGGAAGAGCTGAACCAATCAGAACAGTGCTGACAAAGGGAGTGGCTGGCATTGGGAAAACAGTCCTAACACAGAAATACACCCTCGACTGGGCTGAAGACAAAGCCAACCAGGACATCCAGTTCATGTTTCCATTGACTTTCAGAGAGCTGAATGTGCTGAAAGAGGAAAAGTTCAGCTTGGTGGAACTTGTTCATCACTTCTTCACTGAAACCAAAGAAGCAGGAATCTGCAGCTTTGAACACTTCCAGGTTGTGTTCATCTTTGATGGTCTGGATGAGTGTCGACTTCCTCTGGACTTCCACAAAACTACAATCCTGACTGACCCTAGAAAGTCCACCTCAGTGGATGTGCTGCTGACAAACCTCATCAGGGGGAACCTGCTTCCCTCTGCTCACCTCTGGATAACCACACGACCTGCAGCAGCCAATCAGATCCCTCCATGGTGTGTTAGCAGGGTGACAGAGGTCAGAGGGTTCACTGACCCTCAGAAGGAGGAGTACTTCAGGAAGAGATTCAGAGATGATGAGCAGGCCAGCAGGATCATCTCCCACATCAAGACATCACGAAGCCTCCACATCATGTGCCACATCCCAGTCTTCTGCTGGATCACTGCTACAGTTCTGGAGGATGTGCTGAAGACCAGAGAGGGAGGAGAGCTGCCCAAGACCCTGACTGAGATGTACATCCACTTCCTGGTGGTTCAAGCCAAAGTGAAGAAGGTCAAGTATGATGGAGGAGCTGAGACAGATCCACACTGGAGTCCAGAGAGCAGGAAGATGATTGAGTCTCTGGGAAAACTGGCTTTGGATCAGCTGCAGAAAGGAAACCTGATCTTCTATGAATCAGACCTGACAGAGTGTGGCATCGATATGAGAGCAGCCTCAGTGTACTCAGGAGTGTTCACACAGATCTTTAAAGAGGAGAGAGGGCTGTACCAGGACAAGGTGTTCTGCTTCATCCATCTGAGTGTTCAGGAGTTTCTGGCTGCTCTTCATGTCCATCTGACCTTCATCAACTCTGGACTCAATCTGCTGGAAGAACAACAAACAACCTCCCAGAAGTCTGAAATAAGAGAATCTGCAGAGAAATCCTTCTACCAGAGTGCTGTGAACAAGGCCTTACAGAGTCCAAATGGACACCTGGACTTGTTCCTCCGCTTCCTCCTGGGTCTTTCACTGCAGACCAATCAGAGTCTCCTACGAGGCCTGCTGACACAGACAGGAAGTAGCTCACAGACCAATCAGGAAACAGTCCAGTACATCAAGAAGAAGCTCAGTAAGAATCTGTCTGCAGAGAAAAGCATCAATCTGTTCCACTGTCTGAATGAACTGAATGATGGTTCTCTAGTGGAGGAGATCCAACAGTCCCTGAGATCAGGAAGACTCTCCACAGATGAACTGTCTCCTGCTCAGTGGTCAGCTCTGGTCTTCATCTTACTGTCATCAGAAGAAGATCTGGATGTGTTTGACCTGCAGAAATACTCTGCTTCAGAGGAGGCTCTGCTGAGGCTGCTGCCAGTGGTCAAAGCCTCCAACAAAGCTCTGTGAGTAAATATGTCATCATCTCTATTCTTAAAATGTTGATTCAGCTTTACAACAAACAGATGAGCTCATTTCAAAGTCTCTAAACAGTGTGAGGGTTGATGGCCTCTCAAAAACTGAAAGTATTGAATGAAATGATCATCAGCGCTCATAATCAACACTTCATTGATTCTTTGAATGTTTCATAGAAGCAGAAAGTTTCAGCATGTCTGAAACATTTGTGGCTGTAACTCTGATCAATGTCCCATCCAGACCAGCCTGTCTCTGACCCACAGTTTATAATCATGAACTTCTCACCAACAAATGCAAATTTAAACAGAAATCTGTCATGTTTTAGTTTCACACCAACAGCTCATGGAACAATCCAGTGTTGTGTTGTTGAACTGTTCTCTGATCAGTTCTCCTCTGATCTTCTCAACAAACTGCTCTGCATCAGTGCAGTTAGAGCGCGCTCAGTTAAAGACATGAGTTCACTCTTGTATGTTACCCTCAGCCTCACGTACAGCTCCTCTGTATACCCAGGCTCTGCAGCTGCTCCACACTAAATGACTTCCCTCATGTTGCTCGTGGGTTCCTGTTTCCAGATCTTAGAAATCTCTCGCTCCTCTTTTCTCACGGTCCTGATTTTCTACAACTTTCTCTCGGTGCCCTCCTGTGTTCACCTCCCTCATTACTTTTGTCCTTCCCTTCAGTTGTTGTCATGATTTGGGACTCAGTGTGAGATTTTATTATTTTATGGGCTTTTATCAGCCAATAAATGGCTAACTTTATCTGTCAGTCTTTCTTTTGTGTCCTGCACTTTGGGTCCTCTTCCACAGTCTGTGAACACTGACAGATAGTGACAGAATGCTGCGACCAGTATAGACCAGCAGATGGAGCCATTTACACTGTGGAAAATGAGACTGCTGACTTCATCTCACTGCTTTGTGGAGGACCTTGATTAAGGACTCAGCTGATTGCTCTATCCACTTTTAGGGGAATCATTTCCAAGAAGTCTTTACTGCTCCAATCTTCCATCCTTGTCCAAGCTGCCCGGCCTTCCAGCCTTGCTGCTGGAGGTCCCTCTGCCAGGTCCACTGGAGGTCACAGTTATATCTCCACTCCCTGCAGTTGGGTTGGTGAATTCAAAGCCTGCTCTAAGGATGATAGACCATCACTCTGTTTTCTCAGCACCTGGGTTGGTCTGCACTGACCAGCACCTGACCATAGCCTGCTCAGCCGGTGGTCTCACTCAGCCTCAACGGGCACATCCTGAGTCCTTGTTTCTGTTATTGAGCTTGTTAAACCTGAGTCTATTTCCCAGCCAACCAAACCTATCCATGAGTCCTATGCTGCCTGCTGACTCATTAAATATGAAAAAAAATCAAGCAGACCTGTAGTGCTGCTCTTTAAAAAACTTAAGAATATGAATGAAATGATCATCATCAATAAATCAAACAAATGATCCTAACAGTCAATATGATCATTTTAATGTCCCAAAGCAGCAGAAAGTGTTTCTGAGACATTTGTGTGTCTAACTCTTATCAAAGTACCATCCAGACCCATAGGTCATTAACTCCCATCATTAATCTCTCAAAAACAAAAACCCATAATAAGAAAAATCTGTGGCATGTTCTGTTCATCCCAAAGGATCCAATCAATGTTCTTTCTGTACTGTTCTCTCTTCAGTTCTCAGTAACTCTGTATCATATACCCAGGCTCTGCAGCTGCTGCTGAACTCAACCTTATTCCTTATGTTGCTTGTAGCTTCATGTTGTCAAATCTCAGTCACTGGTTCATAAAAATGTCCTTGTCCACCCACTCAGTACAGATGACCTTCAGTTTGTCCCTGTGGAGGAGAAATTTCATAATCACAGTTCTTGGTGGAGCATTATTGTCTCTCTGCACCTGACCTGGTGTCCTCTGTCCAGAATAATTCAGCACCTCCAGCATCCATTTGACCAAAATAAGAACAAAGGTCTGATCCTTCAGGCCCTCTGGCAGCTTTACTGGCCTCAGGTTGTTCACAGCAGACTGTAACTACATCTTCTTCTGATGTTGCTAATCCAAGCTCTGGCTTGTGTCCCACCTTCAGTGCAGTCCCTTATTTCCTCTGTAATCTCTGCTATGGCTGCTCTAATTGCATCCAGCATGGAGGACAAACTGGCTCCACTAAGGTTCCTGTTAGTTGTCAGAAAGCATGTCTGACTGTAAGGCTGCCATAACCAGAGTTCCCACAGAATTACATTTGACTCACAGCTTTATCTTTGGGATTTCCTGAGTCAGCATTTCAGCTCCTCTCCTTTACAGACACCTTTAACAGTGTTTCGTGTTATTATTTGTGAAGGAAGACACTTAAAACACTTTAATTTAAAATGAAAACATTTAATATATTAAAGAATCAGAAGTTATCAGCATGTATGTGGGCCACTGGTTCAGGCAGACACAGACCATCCCAGCAGTCTGGCTGTGGCTCCCCTCCCACAGAGCGAAGTCTCTCAGCTAAACATAACTATTTTATACTACAAGCACTATCTATTCAAAAACAGATGGAGAGAGCCGTGGTTTAGACTTGGCCTTCTCAGATTGGTTCGTCAGTGGCTGGCTCTCATTGCTCAGATTTCTTCCATCAGTGATAAAGGCCCTGTAAAAGAAACACACCTCCCTGCCCTTATATGTCCCTAATCATGACACAGCAGTTTGATCCAGCTTAATAACAGGACACAGTGACATTTACTCCTGTGCACCTAATTTGTACATATGGCAAAACCTTCAAAGATAAGATAAACATATTTTCCTCTGAGATTGGGAAAGCCATGAATAAGATAAACATATCTCCCAAAGGCCGTGAAGTTAGTCTGGCTCTATCTGTCTGTCTGCTCTCTGTCTAATCTATTTATTTAATTTCTATTATTTTCTTCAGCCACTATTTAGTTATTTAGTTTTTTTTTTTTTTTTCAAACACTATTTTGATCATTTTAATTCAGCTACTGATTATACATTATTTGATTCAAGTAATAATTTATCAAGCACTCTTCTACTCAGTCTGAGCACTCAAAGCACTTACACAACACATTTACCCATGCACACCCATTCATACAAGCACTTCCATGATTAATTAAGCTAAGTGCTTTAATTATCTAACATTCACACTCCAACGGTTGTGTCGGAGAGCAACTTGGGATTAAGTATCTTGCCCAAGGAGGAAGTGTAGCCTGGAATAGCCAGGAATCGAACCGCTGACCTTCTGACCTGCTCTACCTACTGAGCTACAGCCACCCCACCTCACATTAAGCAGGTAATGAGGGAATACTCCCCAAACAGAGACGTCCTGCTGTAATCTTTGTTGCTGTGGATGTTCCTGTTTCCACTGTCATATTCCAGAATCAGGCTCTAAAATGTACAGATGGATCTGAGAGGATTTGATTCCCAATCATGAGACAGAAATCAGGTTTTTGGTAGGTTTACAGTTTGTTTTCAGAATTCCTAAACCAGAAGGTGGAGGAGGTGGAGCTCACAATGACTGCTGCTCTTCAGCAGGCTTCATGAAAGTAGCCAATCAAAAGAAAGTGATACATAAACTTTACACTTTAACAACACTGTTTGTTTTGTTGTTGTTTTAATTTTCAGATTGAATGTTGATGAACTCTCAGAGAGAGGCTGTGAAGCTCTGTCCTCAGTCCTCAGCTCCCAATCCTCTAGTCTGAGAGAGCTGGACCTGAGTATCAACAACCTGCAGGATTCAGGACTGAAGCTTCTGTCTGCAGGACTGCAGAGTCTCACTTATAAACTGAATACTCTGAGGTCAGATCAAGTGATATTTGTTTTTTTCTTTTCTCTCAAAATTAACCAGTTAAAGATTTTAGCCATTAAAGTTTAATGTTGTTGTAATCTTCTGAGGAATTAAGGAGTCCTTTAAACAGACACGATTAAATATTGATAAATCAACTAACTCCTCACCTCACTGCACCCTAATTGGACTTAAACAGCAGTGTTTGTTTTGGTGTTCAAATTCTATTTTCAGACTGAGTCACTGTACCCTCTCAGAGAGAAACTATGAAGTTCTGTCCCCAGTTCTCAGCTCCCAGTCCTCTAGTCTGAGAGAGCTGGACCTGAGTAACAATGACCTGCAGGATTCAGGACTGAAGCTTCTGTCTGCTGCAGTGAAGAATCCACACTGGAAACTGGAAACTCTCAGGTCAGGATTCAGACTTTTCCACTGATTCATATTATTGTACAAATGGCTAACCTTTAAGGAATTATCAAGGGGAAATTTTCATTTTTCCTTTTGATGGATTATTAGAATCTGAATTACTTACAATTTGCATCCATAACATATAGTTTCCTTTCATAGTGGTAGGATCAAATATATAATAAAAATAGTCTAAATAGATTAACAAACTAAATTCAAAGATGCTTCAATAAAAGTATAACATGTAGAAAAAGGTGAAAAGTTTTAAAGAAATTTGAAGGTATTTCCAAACTAATTTTAAACTTACATTGAAAAACTGAGTGGGAGCTGCAGCTTTTTAAGCTGGCACAGATTTTAATACTACAATAATGTGCTCACAGTAAACAGCTGGAGAGGCTGCAGATCCTGAAGCAGGTGTAGACACATTACTCAGTGAAGGGGCCGACTACAGTTTGGGGCACACAGGTGTACCTAATAAAATGACGTGTGTGTTGTTGTGTGTCTCTGAGCCCTGGTCAGAGTCGTATTAGCTGTGTGTTGAAATAAATGCAGGATGAGAGAAACAGACCTGAAAAAGTCCTTTTGAATCCACAAATGAAAAGCAGATTGTTTCTGATTGGTCGCTGTTTTTACCATCAACCCCCATCCCCCCTCCCCCACCCACACACATACACACAGACTGGGTGAAAGTGTGTGTCTTGTGTGGCAAATTAAAATAATCAGATATTTGAGGAAGGCTGGGAATTGAACCTGCAACCGCACATTAGCAGACTGAAGTGTTAGTAATAGAACCAACACTGCTGGTAGGCTGTGCCATGTACATTCACAACTGGGTGAATGGGTGAAGGAGCAGAAAATCCTCCTGACCTGCCCATAAACAACAGCCTGCCACACAAACACTGTGGATCCCACTCACAAAGTTTTCCCACTGTGAGCACCAGGAGATGTTCCTGAGGCAGGACGTGTGTTTTTATCTCTGTACCACTAAAACTGAGGGAGAAATGGCAGTTTAAATAGTGCCTCTGTATTTGGCTGTGGCCTCAAAGAGAGGACAACAGTTACCATTGGAGTGAATGTGGAGGCTCCTCCTGACACTCTCAGGCTGGGGTGGGTTTGAAGAGGATTTCCAACTTTCTGCATTTATTTCAAATGGTAACAAAAACGATCATAAAAAGCTAAAAATGATAAAAGTTACAAAAATAAAAGTAATGGCATAATTCTCCAGATAAAGCTGAACTTTTTGATACCAAGAAGGTTTCTATTGCTCAAAGCAAGAGGAAGGAGTTAGACTGAAAAATGCAGAGAATAATAATGTGACAGCATCATATTAATAATACAAAAATAACTGAAGAACTTTCATTTATCCCAAAGTTGGGAAATCACCGTTAGAGCTGCCAGAACACCAAAAACAGCCTAAAATTGACCCTCAGAGGTCGATCATGTTGTTAAAGTGTTGCAACCTTGCTGCATATGCCTCAATATTGTGGCATCATCATTTAGAAGACCTTTATGAAGCATATTTTTACTGTGTTTTACTATTGTATGAAAAAAGCTAAAGCTGCTCACTGCTGGGCACTGATAGAGGAACACAGGAACACCCCAGGTTTCTGTCAGCTCTGTAGCCGGGCTGGCAAAGAGTCACAGCTCTGTTGAGCCCTGTATTCCCTTAGCTTTAAGTAGTAATAATTTCATGAACACCTTCAAAAATAACATTTTAACCATCCGTAAAAACTGGCAGCACAGTGGTGACCTGGTCAGACTGGTTAGCACTGATAATAAGTTTTACTTCCTGTTTGTATTTGTGAGGTTTATTTAGTTCCCTCACTGCTCCTCTTCCTCTCTTTGCTAAGGTCACTCAGGTTTCTGTGTTTCAGTCATGCTTCCTCTTTTATTTTGGTAGGTATCGTCTCTGGTGTCTTAGGTTTAGTTTGACTTCCTCTCCTGTAGTTGTCTAATTATTTTCAGCTGTGTTCAGTTTCCTGATGACCTCAGGTGTATAAATATCCCTGTCCTTCCTCTCAGTCTGTGAGTGCTTCCCAATGATCCATTTTGCTGAGGAAGGTTCCTCACTGAGAGAAGTGGCCCAGAAATCTCTGCATGGAGGCCATAATAAGAGCAGTTTGAATTCTCCTGATAGTAAGGAAAGGAGCTTCCATGCTGCCTTTATTGCCTCCTTTAGCATAGGAGACAGTGGGACCATCCTTTATAACAGTGTTTCTCAAACTGGGGGGCGAGGTCATGGCAGGTGGGGGATGAAGGACCTGGGAGAAAAGTGATGAAGAACAAATGTTGAACCTCAGATTGATTCTCTGGTATTGCAGATGTTGGTATTGGTCTGATACCAAGTAAATCCAGGGCCAGTATTGGTGATACTGATACAGGCAGCTTATGTTGGGGAGAGCCGTGTGTCCCTAACCCTAAACCATGGTTATCAGGTTAAGTTAACCCAGGGTTTCTGCTGCAGGGTCACATGAAAGGGGCGGGGCCGGCAGCATCTAACCAATCTAACAGAGGAGTTTCACAGGTCACATGACTCTTCTTCCACAGACAATGATCCCTATGAGTGCCGCCTGCTCCTGAGACATTATCACATAAATGAGATAAAAATATCCCAGTAAAGTGGAACACTGCTGTGAAAAAGGACCTAGATTAATGCAGAGCAAATCATTAATGTGCTGATTCAGTGCACAGAGGCTAACATCAACATTTTTATTGCTCTTAATTATTGTATTAGTGAGTGCACTCTGAGTGCTGCTGAACATCAGAGCTGTGAAACTTTAAAGGGCAGCATTGAAACATTTGCTGTCCCACAGCCTGATAAAGGAGACGTAGGAATGGCTGCAGTTTGTCACAGATCAAAGTGAGATGAATGTGATAAACAGCTGTTCTTGGTGTGTCTTTGTGTTTCCATCAAAGAGACTCACAGCAGATCAGAATCAAGGAGAACAACATTTTCTACATTTGCTGAATCACCAAATGAATACACACACATTCCTGTGATGAGGCCACACACAGTTTGTGCTTCATTCAGGGTTTTAGTAGGTCCGGATTAACAAGCTGCACATATAAACGTGTTCCCAGCAGAGAGTCTGTACTGCACTTTAGACCTGCTTCAAAATGAATGTGTGAAATCGTGGAGCTTCCAGCTGATTATAAACTGAAACTGTGAACATAACCTGATTCACTGTAACAATCATAGACTTAGTGTAGTAACAATGTGATGAGTCAGCACAAAGGGTCAGTCTGAATGGATTAATCTAACAGAGTTTAGTGGACTGAAGCCTGTCTGAATGTAGTCTGTAGGAAATGAGAGCTGCAGTAACAGCTGAGATGAGCAGTTCCACTTTAACATGAACTAATGCTGAAGAAGCCACATGATGATGACTGAAACATCACTTTGACCTCTGTATGAGCTACCTGGATATTCTTTGGCTCTCTGACTGTGACCTCTGACCTCTGTGCTGGGGTTTGGGGTCAGTGCCGCTGAGTCACGTGACTGCAGACAGCTAATCAGAGCAGAGCAGGGAGGAGGGGGCGGAGCAAAGAAGGCCAGTGTTTGCACAGACATGCCTGCTTCCTGATGAAGGGGAGAAACGCTCTGAACTTCCAGGAGACAAACAAACTGAAGCATCGATCTTATCGCGCTAGCATTGATCTGATATGATCGATATTTAGATCGATCCGCACACCACTGTAACTCTGACGGTGGAACAAGGAAATGTTTGCACATACGTGAGCACACAGCGACTCGCCAAACTCTCCACCATCACCGTCTGCTGGGTACATAGAGCAGCTGTACCCCCACTTCACCACGATGGGGACACCCCCACCCTCCGACGTCACTTCATATGGGGCATGAAAACATTTCACCCGGTGAAGTGGGGCATGATGGGAAAAGTTTGAGAACCAGTGCTTTATGAAAGGAGAGGAGAAAATAATTGTGCTTCAATTATTTGTAAAGATTTAAATGGAATCCCTTTAAAATGGTTCAGTGTGTTAAATCAGTTTAAAAGAGTCTTTACATTATATATGGTTCATGTTTACAAGCTTCCTGTTTTATTGTGAAGGGCTCATGATTGTAACAGGAAGTAGTTTTCATGATCAGAGTGATGCTGCTCTGCTATTGGTTGGAGAAAGAGGAACTGTGTGTGTGTGTGTGTGTGTGTGTGTGTGTGTGTGTGTGTGTGTGTGTGTGTGTGTGTGTGTGTGTGTGTGAGTGAGCTCATTAGCTTGCTGAGTCCATGTTAGCATTGATTAGCAGAGTGAATGGACTCATAGCCACTGTTTAGCTCCCTCAGCTGACATTATAGGCTGTAGTTGATGTTACTGATGAGGAAGACTGTGAAGCTCCATCAGCTGGAGCTACAGAGTTACCACGGAGACGGCACCATCTCGGGATCATTCCTCGGCTGACTGAGAGACTCCAGCAGAGATGAGCTGGAGGTGCAGAGACTTGTGCATCAGCAGAGATCTTCATCAGCCTGCTCTCCTCCTCCTCCTGCTCCTCCCAGACTGTAAATGTGCAGCTTCAGCATTATAAGGAGCAGATTTTCTTTTTGCTCCTGGAGCGAAACGGCCGACCAGTTTGTGCCACAGAGCTCCCGAGCATCACTTCAGGCCTGCAGCAGCTTTCATTGGTGTTCCAGTTGGTTTATTGGAAGAATATCTGCTGGCTGGAGTGTGTGTGCAGAGAGAGTGTGGGCCCACCTTTGCTTCATGGAGCCTCATTGAGACTTTTGTCACTGAGCAAACTTAAAGGGACATTTCAGAGAAATTCTAATCTTTCATTTCATTGTTAAACATTTCCAAATCATTTCAGTTCATTGTGTTCTGCAGCTGCTTTGAGTGCTGTTTGCTTCTTCCTGTTATTTCCTGCTAATAAGTTCAGAGGATTTGGTGACTCAGTGTTACACTGAGCATTTGTGAGTGTGCTAACTTTGCTGCCCACACTGCACAGTTTGCAGTGCAGCTATTCTAGTGTTCTTCTAGTTCATCTGAAGGGAAGAACAAGACTCAGGACACTAAATCTTCTTGGAAGTCCTCGTGTTTCATGAAGGCTGTTTGCTTTAAAGAACCCAGGGCCCTTACCTGCCACAGTGAGCACAGGTGGGCTGCAGGTATCATTCACTTAGTGAGCTTTGTTGTTGTGTTGCAGGATTCTCATTGGTTTGGACTTCAGCTCAGCTGGGATCAGAGATGGATGGAGGGAATTTAATGTCAGTCCTAGAAATCCTAAACAAGGAGCAGGAAAGGAGTTTGAGTGGATCAGCAGGAACATAGAACATGGGATTTTTCAATAGCACATTGCAGCATTCAGGCATGAATCTAACACACTCACACAGATTGATGGAGAGCTGCATTGTCACAGCTTTACGGTGGCCCAGAGGTGTCAGGTCAAATACAAAAGCCACAACCGAAGTGACGCAAACTGCAACATAAGTAACAGCCCGTTGAATGAAACAACACGAAGAGAAGCTTTGCTTGCTGACAGAGACGATAGTTGAGAGAAGGAGCAGCTGGAGCACATGTGTCAGGCTCAGTGTCCGCGGGACACATCTGGGTCGCGATATAATTTTATACAGTCCGCAATATGATTTCATATCGCTATTATTAATGGCTAGCAGGTAACTTGCACTCCCACCGTATACTACAAATCCCACAATGCACTGAACAGTAAGGGGCTATTATTGTAGCAAAAGTTCTGTGTGTCCGTAAATGAATCCACGTGTGTGTATCGCAATCTGTCCGTAACAGGATCCACGTGTGTGTATCGCGATCTGTATTTTGATCTGTCTGTCTGTAATCAGATTTGTAAATGTTCAAAGAAATCTGCGAAGTCTTAAAGTTTTTCTCAAGTCACTGAAAACACGAACCTCAGGCCGCCTAGCTTTACAATTGGCTCTTTTTACACACGTGACTTTTGCTACACTTCTGCCGCCGCAGAATCTGTGACAGATTTGTGTGTAATCGAGGGCTCTTTCACCCTCAGTCAGGCTCACAGGCGGGTTGCGTTCAGGTCCGCTGGGACTTATTACTCGCTCTAACAGCGTCACATTAGCCTGCTGGTAGCGGTGGCTGTGCTGATGCAAGGCTGGCTCAGATGGACACTTCACTGGATTCACCACATGCTAACTGTAAGTACCTCTTTCTGTTTGTTCAGGAGCTTCACCATCAGCTCCTAGGGGGGAACTGCAGTTGCAGATGCTCCTCAGAGGCTGTTAAAAAGACAGTGCAGACCTCGGAGACAGATCCTCTGGACTCAGGCACGCAACTCTGAACATTTAAATTGTTGCTCACACAAAGTGCAGAGAATGAGGAACACTGGGAAATAAAGGAACAAAAGGAGCCAGTTAGAAGTAAAGAAATGTTATTAATAAAGCCACACAGGTTCAATATGCTCAGGCAGCACAGGTTTTAATGATGATGTTACATTTCTGGCCTCTGAACTCCTCAAACTCAGCTGCCATCAGTGCAGCTCAGTGTTCTCCATCCTTGGTAAACACTGTAGACAGTAATGCTACTTTTACAAGGTGAGTCATTATTATTAGCTTTTAGAAATTCTTTATTAATCCATTATTAAAGACAGTTGGTCAGTTTAGAAAAGTCACTCTTACATTATTATAAAATCACCCCAGCAGGGAAATAAAAAAAATTCTCATAATGTTGGTGATAGGTTCAGATCATTTTAATAACTCAGAGAACAAACACACAACTCTTTTTGAACTTGTGCAAGGAGGAGAGATCCGTTCCTTGAACTCAGCTCGCGGCTGAGCAGAAGTTATCTGTCCTAAAGGACGCTTCCTGCGCAGCGCTTTTATTCAGACTTTCACAATAAGATCATGTGGGTTACACCAAACGCAGTTTACAGCATGTAATAAACAACATTCTTGGCTTTTTCCTTACCATATATGGTAGAAAGTATCCTGTAGAATGTGGATGTAACATGGCGTATATGAGACACGCAGCCTATATGTGTTCTCTGCAGGCTGAAAACAGCCTGCAGGAAACTACAACTTCCTTTGTAAGAAATATCACCACGTGTTCCCATTTCAAACATAAAAACAACAGTATCATATGTACATAAAACAACTTATAGAAAATATACAAACAGAAGATATAATTATAAACAGAATGGAATTTATACCATAATTCCAACATTTCCCTCCTGTTTATCATAACTTACACATTTTCAGTGTGGGTTTCATTCATTGCCAAATATGTACATATTTACAAGATATCTTCAGGCATTTTCAACAATACCTGCCACCAGGTTCCTGTAGCAGGAGCAGGGAGGAGATCAAACTGCAGCTGGAGGATCTGCTGACAGAGGTGGTGGGTCTGCAAACCTTCTTTTTCACCAACAAAGACCTTGAAGAGATTTGGAACAGATAATTACAGGTTAGGTCAACAAATGCAAAAACAAGGCTCATATTCTTACTTCATATTCAGTCATTGCTGTAACTAAAGGATGCTCCAATCCAGTTCTACACTGTGTGTTTTAAAGGAATTTACAATAATAAAATGCTTTTTTTCCTGATGACACTGATGTTTGCACAGTGGGAGCTTCTTGGTTTGAAGATGGCATTTGCTCTGGAAATGCTTAAAGTACTAATAAAGTTTACATTTTTTGAACCTTTGCTGATAATGCTGCATTCTTCAGTAGTTTCTGAAAGCCAGACTCTTACGTGTAATGGAGTATTGTCCAAGTGTATTATTAATAATTTTCCATAAATAAATGGAGCAGTCAGTACTGACAGAGGTCACAGACTGCTGCAGAGAAGCATCCCTCTGTATTTACTGTGACTGGGCTTTGGACACAGAGGCATTCATACACAGTTATTCTGCGTGTGCTCGTTTCATGATTCCTTCAGTGTCATAAAGCTTTGAGTACTTTGACCATTCTTACATCAGTCATATCCTAGTCTGCCTCTACTGATCAGATCCTCCAATGACTCCTACACAGTCAGTTTAGCTAACTGCTTCAGCTGACATCAGTTGGCCGGTGAACCATCAGCTGAGTAATCAGCTGTTCCAGTTACAGTCTCCATTCCAGTTGCATTTGATTTTTCACAGGGCTCCAATACGAGCTGCTGATGAAGCTCCTGAACAAACAGAAAGAGGTACTTACAGTTAGCATGTGGTGAATCCAGTGAAGTGTCCATCTGAGCCAGCCTTGCATCAGCACAGCCACCGCTACCAGCAGGCTAATGTGATGCTGTTAGACCGAGTAATAAGTCCCAGCGGACCTGAACGCAACCCGCCTGTGAGCCTGACTGAGGGTGAAAGAGCCCTCGATTACGCACAAATCTGACAGATTCTGCGGCGGCAGAAGTGTAGCAAAAGTCACGTGTGTAAAAAGAGCCAATTGTAAAGCTAGGCGGCCTGAGGTACGTGTTTACAGTGACTTGAGAAAAACTTTAAGACTTTGCAGATTTCTTTGAACATTTACAAATCTGATTACAGACACACAGATCAAAATACAAATCTCTACACACGTGGATCTAGATACAGACAGATCCACTTACGCACACACAAATCTCTACACACGTGGATCCTGTTACGGACAGATCGCGATACACACACGTGGATTCATTTACGGACACACAGAACTTTTGCTACAATAATAGCCCCATAGAACAGCTGCCGCGCAGGCCAAGACCTGTGCACAAACTCATTTTCCGTTGCCAATGACACAATGATCAGTTATCAGCTGATAAAAACAACAATCATCACATTTTACAGTGACATTTAAGCTAGCCTGACCCCCCCCCCCCCCACACACACACACACACACAAAAAAAAAGGCCAAATGAAAAGTGGAGAATGGATCTTTCGAAACAGGAGCTGATCGCTAACATCGGAGGTAAACCGTGTGTTTCTTTTCCTCGCCTGCTATGTTCGATATGGGAGAAGAAGCACAGGGAGACCTGCACAGGTGAGCTGACGGTGCATCATTGGTCACACAGCAGGAAGCGCGCAGCAAAGTCCTGAAGACAGAACGTGTCATAAGCACCGCAACACAGACAGTGAACTTTTTAACTGGCAAAGATTTAAATCACCGGCAGTTTCGGATTAAATAGTTTGTGAATTTGGTGAGGTTCTTTATCACACAGGTGCCATGAGCTACCTGAGGAAATCTGTCTAGTTCATGAAAAGTACAGGTTGAAGTCCCAGCAGGGCTTCGGGATGAAAGCTGGCTGTGGGAGTCGGCTTCTCTCTGCGACACAATGAAGCAATTTCAGATAACTTGCGTTGCTTAGCGACAGTACGGTGCAAAAAACGGAGACTTCATCGCTCAGAAACTCCCGAATTGGAAGCTATAACTTCAACTATATTCTATTAAATCGTCTCCACAGACTCCTCGAGTTGTTCATTACAATTACCGTCTTTATTTAAAGTTCTGAAAAAACAAACAAAAAAGAACTTTTATTGCGTCACTTCCGTTGTGGTTTTCTATCCGTTGCAGCATTTGTATTTGTGTTGCGGGTTTTGTATTTGACCTGACACCTCTGGGCCACCGTACAGCTTTGATTGGTCACAGATTGAGCAGAGAGAAGTGGCTCTCTGTGTGCGCACTGCTGAGAAAAAGCAGCTCAGTTCATTTGTGCTCTGTTTCAGTCAGATCAGCATTACTGAGGAGCAGGAAGTGGAGCTCAGCTCTAAACACTCAGCGTGAGGACTGAGTGAAGAGTTTGAGGACAGAGTTTTGGAGCTGCGCTCACAGCTTTGAGCCGTCCATGCAGAGTGCTCATTCTGATAACATGTCCCCTCCTAAAAACACTCCTCTGAGCATCCATCACAACCACAGCAGGTAGAAGATGGGCTTTGTTTCTCTCACTGATGTTTGTGGGATTCATTGAAATCTTCTCCTCCTCAAAGTCAAACTCCTCCAAATCCAGATGCCATCAGGACAGCAGCAAAAATCCTGGTGTCCACAACTTTGAGTCCCAAACTGACTCTGAGCCTCTTTAGTGAATCCAGCAGCTTTTGAACTTCCAAAGAAGTCTTTGAGCTGCAGACGTCAGGAAATCTGAGCCCAAATGTTCCTTTTTCTTTCAGATTCCACCTTTGGAATGAAGCTTTTCACAGGCTGCTCTCCTTTAAATGAGCTGCATCAAACAGCAGGGGAAGAACACACTGTGCTGAAGGAAGATGTGGGTTTTGTAGTCCATCTTCTGCACATTGTAGTTCCAACACATCCAGCATCACGTTGTTAAGGAGAGACGAGTGTGAAGCGGTTCAGATTCTCAGCGCTCTTCTCTTTTCCTGAGTCCTTATTAATTCTCCTGCCACCTCCCAGCTTAGGAAAAGGAGATAGGAGACACTTTTAGGATGTCCACTTTGTCTCAGGCTCAGTTTGTCCTCCTCAGGTGCTGCCTGCCTCTCTGGATCCTCCTCCTAGGTTTTCATGGCTTTTTCTTCTGCACTTTGTTTCCATCAAACTAATCAAAGGTTCAGTCAGTCTGCTTCTGCATCTGGATTTGGCTCCTCTCCTCCTCAACACTCCAGGACATGACAGGATACCAAGGCCAGATGTTCTTGTGCAGCACAAACACTTTTTCAAAGCTTTTTCCAAATGTTGAACTTGCTGTGGAAGCAGCTCCCAGTTTGAGTCCAGGAGACAGACCCCCTCTCTGCTTTAAGATCAGCTTCAAACTTTCCTTTTGGATCAAGCTTCTAGTTGGAGCTGGATCAGGTGACCCTGAACCCTCCCTTAGTTCTGCTGCTATAGGCTCAGGCTGCTGCTGGACTTCCCATGATGCATTTCTTCTGCACTCCCCTCTTTTCCCTCCTGATGCTTTGATCTGCCACTACTGCAGCTCCTTAACTTTGCTCTTCTCTCTCCTTAGTTTGTGTTTCGTTCTTGTCTCTCTGAGCTCATCTCTGCTCTCTTCTCTTTGCCCTCACACTGAAACCAGTCATGGTCCGAGCTCCTCCTGGAGCCTGTTTTCATTGGAAGCATCTTTCTGTCAGAGGGAGTTCTTCCTTCCCACCATCACCAAGTGCTGCTCACAGTGGATTGTCTGATGGTTGGGGCTTTCTCTCTAAGATTGGAGGCTGTTACCTTACACTGTTACACAACCTGAGATGATGCTGTTGTCTGTTGGCAATTGTCACTTCTAAATAAAGCTGCATTCAATTGAATGGATGGAAATGGATATGTTATTGTATGTGACAAACAGGAAATGATTGCTCACAGATGGATTGTTGTTTTGTGTGTCTGCAGTCTGACAGGCTGTCTGATCACAGAGGAAGGCTGTACTTCTCTGGCCTCAGCTCTGAGCTCCAACCCCTCCCATCTGAGAGAGCTGGACCTGAGCTACAATCATCCAGGAGACTCAGGAACGAAGCTGCTGTCGGCCGCACTGAAGGATCCACGCTGGAGACTGGACACTCTCAGGTATGGAGAGGATGTCTGATAGAGGAGGAAGAGCTGGAAGCATTTCCTGTGTCCTTCACTCACTTCCTGTTTGTTTCATGCACATGTGACATCAACAATCACACATGCAGGAACATTTTTCCTTTGCTCACAACAAAAACACTCTTGGAAGTGAACAATAAGGGATATTAATGTAGGGGGTCTCCAAGGAGAACGTCTCCAGGAACAAGTTGTAGATATCTCAGGATATTTAACAGTGCAGGATTTTGGGAAAACTCATTTTTCCCTCTGAGCCTGATTCAGATCAGATGAATGTGTGCACAGAGAGGCCGAGGACATATTGATCCGAGCTTCCTACAAACACTGGAAGCAGGAAACTGTTAGCCTAGCTTGATCCAAAGAAGAACAAACTGATCAAAGGTTTCTAATCAGAGCTGTGGTAGAAGCTGACAGCTACAGGGAGATGTTTTCATTTAAAGGCAGCAGCCCTGCACAAATGCATTTCTGCATTTCTTTCAGAGACAAAGGTCACAGTGTGCTTTGAAAAGCCAACACACACTATAAAATAATGGAAGTGACAACAATGCAATAAATCAGTGCATTTAGAGAGGAGCCAGGTGCAGATCCAGAGGCAGGAAGGAAGTGAGAAAAAGGAGCGTTTATTGGGCCAAATGCAAAAGTCCAAAATGAGGAAACACAAAGTCCATCAAAGAGAAATCCAAAGCAGGCACAGGAAAAGAGGACAGGATATCCACTGGGAGCTACCTGCAAACCAGAGACAGGTGGGAGCAAAGCACAGGTGCAGACGCTGAGAGACGAGCTGATTGGACGGTGTGTCCGTGTCAGGATTGGTGGGCTTTTGGAATTCTTCCTGGATGCTGTTGCTGCTGTCGCTTGTTCTTGGATGAAGGATTACACACTTGGGACTGTGAAGGAACGGTGGGAGGGGTCCTGACCCACAGCCTGGATAGGCCCGCTCTGGTACCCTTACCTGTTTCTGGAAGCTTCTGACCAGGGCCGCTGCTAGGCTCTGAAACATTGGGGGCGGAGCCTAAAAGCTTTTGGATTTTCCCTGGATAACAGAGCCGTTCTTCACGTTCTTTCCTATATTTGAGAGGAAAATGAATGTGAAATGTCAAAGACTGTGTACGAGCTGAAGCTTGAAGTCACAAGATGATCCTGAAATAATCACTGAGTGCAGTTTGAGTTGTTCAGCGTTGTTCCTGTTTTTATTGTCAGCAGCAGGAGGAAAAGCTTCAGAGAAACTGGAACATGTTGATGAAGCATCATCTGTGAGAGCTGCAGCATTTAGTTCAGCTTCAAACTTTACCAGCGCAGGTTTCCTCTGTCGCCTCTTTGATGCTCACCTCTTCTTCATGTTCCTGCTGCACTCTTCGTCTCCTCTGCCCTCTCCTCTTCGTCTCCTCTGCTCTCTCCTCTTAGTCTCCTCTGCTCTCTCCTCTTAGTCTCCTCTGCTCTCTCCTCTTAGTCTCCTCTGCTCTCTCCTCTTCGTCTCCTCTGCTCTCTCCTCTTCGTCTCCTCTGCTCTCTCCTCTTCGTCTCCTCTGCCCTCTCCTCTTCGTCTCCTCTGCCCTCTCCTCCTCTTTGTCTCCTCTGCCCTCTCCTCTTCGTCTCCTCTGCCCTCTCCTCTTCCTCTCCTCTGCCCTCTCCTCTTCCTCTCCTCTGCCCTCTCCTCTTCCTCTCCTCTGCTCTGCTCTCTCCTCCGCTATTCGGCTCCCCTGAGCTCCACCCCTGAGCTCCACAGAGGAAGTTGTTCTTCTTGCTGTGATTATTCTGCGTGATGTAGTCTCAGATTTCAGAGCCAGTTTTCCATTTTGAGCTCATTTCCAGCTTCAAGTCTTTTAACAACCTTGTGCAGTTTGCAGATCTTCTAAGTTCTCAGCTGGAAGACAAAAGCTGCAAATTCCCTTCAATGAGTCATTTTGAATTGATGTTCAAATGAAGATTCAAATGTTGTTCCAGTGTGAAAACAATGTGTAACTGGAAGATCCTGTGAAGCACTGCTGAAAGACAAAGAGCCCAACACGTGGACATCCTCTGTTCTAACATCATTTCAGCTGTTGGGTTAAATCCTCTTGACTTTTGTGCCTTTCTGACTGTATAAAGGACACTTTGAGACAAAAACAGGAAAACAATCTGATGGTGCTGCAGACTAATCCACAGGATCTGATCTCCTTGATCCGTGGATCATTTTCCTATACTTGTCATATTCAAAGGTCAGACATCTTCAAGTGTGTGTGTGCCTCTGAAGCACAGCTGTGACTCTGTCACTTCTTTTCCTCTACTTAATGATGGAGAAGAAGTTTGATGAGACCAGTGCTGCATTTGAATGCTTTCTTTCTCATCAACAACATCCAGACTGAAAGCTTCAAAGAATGAACTCCAAAGTGTTCAAACAGGCTCCCACTGGCCATCACTGCCTCTGCCTGTAGCCGGGTCAGACCTGCAGCTGCAGGGTTTTGATGCTGATCTGAGAACAGTTCAATGATGCGGTCATCCCTCGTGGTGCTCGCAGCTTCGCTTTCATCGGCCCTAAAGGGAAATTAGCCGTGCGGCCGAGCCAGAACAAAAACATGTAGAAAACAGAGACGCAGACGCTCAGAGGAAGACAGGAAATAACCTCTGACCCCCCTCCTCCTTTCAGGGCGGAGCCTGCCGGAGTGCGATGGCTGAGCCCAGGTCTGAGGAAGTGTAAGTGTGTTTTTAATGTGATTGATGAAAACAAAGCAGCACACATTCAACCATCTTCAAACTGTCACATCACTCATTCACATCTCTGATGTCAGGAGTCATCATCAAAGTGTCAATCAATGAACAGATGATGGATCAATAACTGCAGCTGGATTGTGTTTGTTCTCTCCATCAGATTCCTGTCAACTCACAATCGACACAAACACAGTGAACACAAAGCTACAACTGTCTGACAACAACAGGAAGGTGACACATGTGAAGGAGGTTCAGTCATATCCTGATCATCCAGACAGGTTTGATTATTATAAACAGCTGCTGTGTAGAAATGGTCTGACTGGTCGCTGTTACTGGGAGGTCGAGTGGAGAGGAAACATTTATATATCAGTGAGTTACAGAAGAATCAGAAGGAAAGGAGACAGTGATGACTGTTTGTTTGGAGGGAATGATCAGTCCTGGAGTCTGAGCTGCTATGATGGTCGTCCTCAGTTTGTCATTCACAATAAGAGAGAAACATCCATCTCCTCCTCCTCCTCCTCCTCTGTCTCTAACAGAGTAGCAGTGTATGTGGACTGTCCTGCTGGCACTCTGTCCTTCTACAGAGTCTCCTCTGACACTCTGATCCACCTCCACACCTTCAACACCACATTCACTGAACCTCTTTATCCTGGGTTTATGTTCTGGTCTCCTGGTTCCTCAGTGTGTGTGTGCTGAGCTGAGTGTAAAGAGCGTCCTCCTGTTAGAGAAACACTCTGACTGTTGAACAGATAGTTCAGTCTGTACATGTCTGTCTCTTTCACTCACAAACACGTTTTCACATTCATGGATTCAATCAGTTGATGTTTGAAACTGTTCTCAATGATTCCTTGTAAACTTCTTCCTCTTCAGTCCTTCAAAGATGGAAGCTGCCATTATTCCAGGATCCACATGTTGTTGTTCTGTCTTTTTCCACTCAAAGCTTCACAGTGAATATCAGGATGTTGTGTTTCTCTGAAGCTCAGTTCACAACCAGCTCCTCTGCATTTTCAACAAGTCTGAGCTCATTCAAATCAATCCAAATCTTTGATTTCTCTTTCTTAATGCCATTTTTCCAACCTCTCCACATGCTCTGACTGTTGGACTCATTTTTGGAAGCTGTGATGGAAGCAGGACAGGAAGGAAGCTCTCAGCAGGAGCACCTTTTCACAATAAGAGCACATTTGCATGCTTTGTGCTTGTGAACTGATCCAATGACAGAAACATGAACTTCCATATTGATCAGATGTTGATGTGCAGCTCTGATGTCACTAACATCTCCTTGAAGTCTTCATTGATGGTGATTTGTGGCCCTCTGCTGGTGAGAAGATGAACTGCATGAAGTGTTTGAAATGAGCTTTTTCTAATTGGACTGCTGACTGCTGTTAACCAGACTGAGACCAACACTGATGTCTTCAACACAAACACTGATGTGGATGAACAGTCACTAAAGACTATTAATGTCTATTTGTGTCTTTAACATGTTTGTGTTTGTCACAGAGAAACTCTGGATTGGATTTCTGGATCTTTGCTCTTTTCCCTGCAGTTCGTTCCCACAATGACTCCATGATGGAAATCTCTAATAAAGTCATCCAATGAACAGCATGTCTCCCAGTGTTTGTGTGTCCTTTGTGCTCTTCTCCTTGTATCCAGTCTCTGCTGCTGTGTGCTGTGCTGCACTCACTCACAGATCAGAGGACATGTACAGTTATCCCAGGAGACAAATGTTTGGCTTCGTTTACAAACAACAATCTCAGCTATGGATTCAAACAGCAGCAAATATGCAAATGAATCCTATTCAGGCTCCACCTTTGACCTTTTCTTTTCCTTCCAAAGGTCAGAGCACTGGGAAGCGTCATGTTGGCTTTCTTCCAAATCAGAAGCTTGAAGCTGTCAGGGGGAGTCTCAGGGTCAGGGTGCTGTCTCACTGCAGAGTCTTCAGGCTCAATCCTCCTGAGCTCACACACACAATTATTTCTAGATTAGATTTAGCTGATATTTCACAAACAAAGCTCCATTGGAGTGAACAGAGATGAGGCCACTCTGACTGTTGGAGCTCTCTTCAGGTTATTCTAGTGAACCAAAACCAAGCAAAGAACAAAGAGTCCAAAACATTTTGCTTCACTGAAATCAATCAAAATGAGCAAAGGAAAAAAGTGGAACTAACTAAAACTCTATAGTTGGTTTACAAACTAAGTTCAAGTCAAACTGTGGATAAAATGAGCTTCGTTTTCCTGTTTGTCACTTCAGCTGGATGGATGTTAGGAACACAGGATATTTGAGCTGCACAAATCATTTGGAAGAACTCAGAGACGTGACAGCTTCCTGTTACCTGTGGCTTCTTCTGAGTCAAAGCTACATGTCCCAGATGTCTCACACACACTTTTATTAACATTCAGCTGTAGATGTACAGGAGAAACTGCTCAAAAATAAACCACTGGCATATTTAAATAATAATGCTCCTCAAAGAAATTCATGCTTTTTTCCTCCATAACAAAAGACTTGCAGCCGTGTGAAGGAAGGGGTGTAAATATGCTGCAACGTAGACACACCATTAATATAACAATCTAAATAGAAATACAGCATCAAGTAGATTATCACAGCATTAATCTTCACAACAAGGTGAAGGTGTTGGAATAACTGCACAGCAGACAGAAATAAGACTGCATAGCAGAGAGAATGAACAAACTTCATCCTTCAGTCAGCAGGATATCAGCCAGCTCAGTAAATCCATACGCTGACGTATCACAGCAACGACAATGCGGCGTCGTATCCACCGGCTGCATCACGAGGAAACAAACAGACTCACTTCTGCTATTAAGGTCAGCGTGACCCACGGTACAAACCAACAGCCAGGTATTCTTGGGGGTCCGGGCGATGCCAAAGCATCTGATTGGCTGCAGTATGAAGGCTGTATATGTACACAACACACGGCGATAGCGGAGGATTTCAGATTAACAAAAAAACTCTCCAAAAGTCGCTGACGTCACTGAGAAAACTTGTTAAATTTGCCGCTTTTTGGAAAAAAACTCACTAGCGGGGTCTGAAAAGCTGCTAAATCTAACGACAAAGTCGCTAAGTTGGCAACACTGTGTATTTGCAGCACAGAAAGGGGAGCGTGTTCTCCCACGTTTGTGCGCTTCGGCTTCCGTGTCCAGACGAGGACCCGCCCACATTTATACATAAAGGAGCAGTTCACAGAAACACGGTGGAAATGTGGGCCTGTTCTTTAGCGTCTCGCCGGTTCATTGAAACCAGCACCAGCACGAGCACCGGCTCATTGGCGGTGGGAAAGTAGCACAGGAGGGGCACGTAATGGCAGCAGGGGTTTGGATGGTCTGTGGGGGGGCAGGCAGGGATGAGTGAGCGTGGAGGGTGGTCCGTACGTAGTGACACACGAATGGGTCCAAGAGGGCAGGCAGGCTGAGGCGAGTCGGAGCTTCCTGGGTTACATGGAGACATAAACATTAGATGAGAAACAAACACTATGATCATTGTGGGAGTGATGGGACGAGCAACACTGGTGCGTCAGCACTGCCGAGCGCACAAGAGTGAAACCTGTATCGGTGCATGTATCGCTTTAAGAAAAAAAATCATGTGACCCATACAGAAAGTGTGTCGTGTGTTTATAAGGAAACAAACTGTATGGACATGTTGCGGATTTGTTGGATGGAGTTTGGATGTTGGAGTTTGGATTTTTGCCTCACCTTGTTCCACCGACTTCATGGATCATTCCAAGACGTTTTCTCCAGTCTGGAATAATTTTGTGATGCCAAATAAGGTCAATCTTTTTCTCCTTTGTTTACTGTTAGTTTTTCAATGAAATATGTTTTGACTCTGTTCTGGTAAGAGGTTTGAATTGTTTTCAGATAAATGAACTTTTTCTTTTATTATAGGTTAAGTGTCGGCTCTGCTCCTCTAATTTTTTAAAAATTGATTAAAAATAAAATACAAAAAATAAAAAACAAAAACAATAGGCATTGCAAATGATATTTGTTTTTATTCTCTCATTATTCGGTTATTTTTCAATGACAGCATTAGCATTTGAGTCCTCATTAAGCATGTTATTAAATGTTATTGTAATGGAAAATTTGCCAAAATTACAGATATTATTCTTGTCCTAATTGGTAAAAAGAAAAGGAAAACTAATTGGACTTAATTGTGTCTTACATCATATACAGTCTGCTTTCTGATTAAGAGTGACACAGTCTTAGTGTTACTGAGAGAAACCTTCATTATTTTACTTTCCATTTATTTATTGTGTACTTTGTGTATCTTTATTGGTCTTGTTCAGACTATAACACCATGTAGTTCAGTCAGTCAAAATCAGTCAGTGAGTCTGAAATGTTGTGGTAATTCTGGGGTCAGAGGTCATACTCACACCTCCCTCCTTTGTCGACCTTTTACACAGAGCTCACAGCAAAATAGTTTTCTGTGATGATCTAACTGAAATCAGGACGTGTCCCTCCTTAGACTTCATGTCAGGAAAAAACAATAATTAGTGTTACAAGAAACAAAGCAGATTATATTCCTGTGGCCTTCCAATGATCAATGATCAATTATCAACCCTTTCTGTTCAGTCTGTACACCTCACACTTCAGGTACAACTCAGACCATTGCCACCTACAGAAGTTCTCAGATGATACAGCCATCATCGGATGTGTATCAGATGGGAATGATGAGGAATACGGGGGGGGGGGGGGGGGGGGGGTCATCACTGACAACACTCTCCAAATCAACGCCAGCAAGATGAAGGAGATGGTCACAGACTTCAGGAGGAAGTCACCCCCTACAACACCGGTGAACATCCAGGGAAAGGACATTGAGACAGTGGTCTCCTACAAGTACCTGAGTGTTCACCTCAACAACAAGCTGGACTGGACTACAAACACAGACGTCCTGTATAAGAAGGGCCAGAGTCGACTCCACCTGCTGAGGAGACTGAGGTCCTCCAGTGTCTGCAGGACTCTGTTAAAGACCTTTTATGACTCAGTGGTAGCATCTGCCCTTTTTTATGCAGTGGCCTGCTGGGGGGGTGGATGCACCTAAAGGGACAGGAGCAGGATCGACAAACTGGTGCAGAGGTCTAGCTCTGTACTGGGATGTCCTCTAGAGTCTGTGATGGTGATGGGTGAGAGGAGGATGTTAGCAAAGCTGACCTCCATCATGGACCCCCCCATCACCCTCTGCATGAGACCGTGGGTGAACTGAGCAGCTCCTTCAGTCAGAGACTGAAACATCCTCGCTGCAGGAAGGAGCGCTTTCACAGCTCATTCATCCTAACAGTAGTTAGACTGTATAACACATCATGATGTCTTGAGTCACTTGAACACTTTACCTCCTCTGCATCACTTTATCCATAGTCAGATACATTTTATTTATTACACTCACCCATATAATGCATACCGTGTATGCTGTGTACCTTACCGGCTACAAATGTATATAATATTTTGATATCTGTATATAGTGTTTTGATGTGTGTGTATATGTGTGTATATGTAAATGTGTGTATTGACATTGATATATATATTTATGTATATGTGTATAGTTTTTTTGCTATTTTATTTTATTCTATTTTAGTTTAGTTTAGTTATTTGTTCTTACTCATCCTTTTCATTTTTTCTCTGTACTGAGCTGCTGTAATGTGCAAATTTCCCCGTCGTGGGATCATTAAAGTTTTATCTTATCTTGTTTTTCTCAGACTTTATTCACAGTGAGTTTAATGATGAGCAGCCTGTTAGTTAATAAGCATGTGGGTTCAGATTAGTACCACACAGGTTACATTCTGCAGCTTCACTTCTGCAACCTACAAGATCCTTTTTATTTATTGCTTTCATTCTATATTTGCTGACTATCACAACTTTAACTCTTTATTGAGGCTGCCAAAGGAAGAGAATAGCTTTAGATGCTCTAGACATCTTTAGACTTTATTCATTTTTTATTGAAATGTCATTCATTACAGTTGCTTTACATTAACCATTTAGTGACAGGAAAGGCTACATTTCTTTGTAACTGTCTGTCACCACCATCAATTTTCTAATAAAGACATATTTCATAGGGATGCTTCTACATGAAGCCTTGTTCTTATTGACCTGCTGTGAGAGGAACTGTCTCAGCAAGCATTGTAAATGTTGAGGATTGTGGTAGCTGATGAATAATGAATGCTTTCTTTGTCACATTTGGATCCTTGAAGCTACAGTCTGGTACTCATAGCTGGTTAAAACCATGAAAAACTGTAATGTCAGCTGCAGCCGTTTATGACTGACCACAGTGATGATGAGACTTCCAGGCTGTTACTACAAAGGCTCAGTGGTCCATGAGGAAGCTGTTGTGTAGACATGGAAGGACAATGACTTCCTGATACAATATTCCTCACAATCATTTTCTCTGGCCCTCCAAATATGACTTTATGTAAAAGTATGAATCTTGTGTAAAGCAGTGAAACTAAAGATGGTTTTTAGCTGTTTCTTCCCGTGTCAGTGTGGAAACAAAGCTGTTACAGAGATGTTCTGTTAACCCACTCTGGTCACTGACAGAGGAAACCTATATAAGTCATGGACAGCTGTTATACAGAGCGTGGATATAACTAAAGAGTGACGATGGCTGAAGCAGCCGTGCACGTTAGATTCTTGTTCTGTTCTTCTGTCAGTTGATTGGTTTTTCCTTTTACCCCCTTCTTGATCTTTGTGCTACACACCACTGCTGAATGAAGAGGGCAAAGCGCTGTGAACAGCATGCACTGAAATCTCATGTTATATATGGAGAAAAACAGCCTTCTACTTTCTGAGCTCTGTGCCCCGTTGGTCATTTACAAGCTGCTGGAAAAAACCTGTTTTGAGCGCGCAGTAATTTTCCAGTAGAAATAAACAACGAGACAAGGAAGAAATAAGAAAGTCCTCAGCTTTAATTCTTCATCCACTCACACCTCTTGGCAAAGGAACTCTGACTTCATTGCTGCTCATTAATATGGAGTATTAACATGTAAAAAGTCATTTTTCCTCCGTTATATGCATTCACTGTTCTCTGCCTTATTTCTAACTCAAGAGCTGGAAATGGTGTTATTATTATTCTCATCATCACACTGTTATCAGTGATTGATAATCTATCATTTTTCCTCCAAACACTGATCCTCTGATTCACAGTGTACTGTGTCAGACTAAATGTGTGACAGATGGTGCTGCTGAGTCTCAATCTCTGCACTTTGTTCAATACAAAAAAGTCTATTTTAGCACACAGTGTGACTTATAACACATGGTGTGAAATATGGAGCCTCTCACACCAACACACAGTCAGCAGGGCAGAGTTCACTCTGCTGTGGGTGCAAAATCTATGTGAGAAAACCCATAAAAAGAAGGGTTTTTCTCTCTGATACCTGCTAATTAGGGCTAAATGCTACATTACTACAAACACTGGCTTCTTTGACAGCAGTTAGTGTCATTAATCATATGGCAAAACATCATTTGTCACATAGTTGCATTAAAAATGCTCCAAAAAGGCCTCGACATGACAAACTGAGCAGAGATTTCCTGTTTTATGGCTTTAATAAGTTAAAGTGAAGCCTAGCAGACAGCTAATGGAAACAGCTATTTTCATCTTCTGTAGCTATAATAATATTCTTCTGTCTTATCATTGTAATGAGTTTTAATCATCAATTGGAGACAAGTGGCCATTCAAGGAAGTGCAGTTTTTGGCCCTTCCACAGTAGCTTCATGTTTAAGCCCAGGAGGCTGCCACTTGCCTGAAATGGCTCTGGAGGCCCACCTACAAAGAAGGATTAGGGGCTCAACAAGGTAGCTGCTGGTTTGATGGAGGGTTTCAGTGTATTACAAAGGTGGTTTGCTTCTTACTGGGACACAGTGCAGACCTACCTTGTCCAGCAGAATGGCTGAAAAAGAAAAGAATGGTGCTGTAATGGTTCAGTCAACATCCACACTGAAATGCTGTGGCAGGAACTTAAGAAAGCTGTGCATAAACCAAAGCCCACAAACCTCAATGAACTGAAGAAGAGTGGGTCAGAATTCCTCACCGATGATGTGACAAACTGATGCAGTCATTCAGAAAAGCATGATTTCAAATGATTGTTGATGAGGGTGGTACTACAAGCTATTGAGTCATGGTGTGTTTAATGTTTGACGCACAGCTTCTGTATTTTGGTGTGGTTTCTGTTCCATAAATAATCTAATCTAATATGTGTCTAAGAAGGCCTGATTTAGAGTTCTGCGTCGGTCCTACGTTCATAACTGAAAATCCTCTCTGAACCTAACCTGACACGCACCTTGAGAAATGTAACCACATGTCCACAAAAACTGAGATTACCGCCCAGCCTTCAGAGGTGCTTTCCAGTTAGGCCCCGTCACTCAGTTAACAAGGGGTTAGCATTAGCCATTTGTGGCTAGAACCCTGAGAGGACGTGCTTTCTTTTTATTTTCTTTATAGGAACAGATCAGAGACACAGGGGGCTTACTACTGCTTAAAAACTGTGTTTGGCAGCCATAATAATGTCAAGAAAGCAACTTCAGCTGGACTGCTGTAGCATTAATAATATAGCAAAGTCTAACAGGTCGTGCAACAAGAATATTTAAATATATACTTTCCACTCAGGAAAAGTGTGCACACTGACACAGTTTGTTAGACCCACTGTGTGTAAATAATGATCATTGTAAATGGACAGGCATGTAGCACCCGACCCATGTAGCTAATAGGTAAACAACATTTAAACACAGGGGTATTGTAGTACTATGGGCGGGGCCCTGGGTTCTTTAATTTATTGGCTTCTGTACTAACCTGTATTGATAAGAAATTTGGTGATTGGTGCCTCCACTTAGCAGAATACAAGCCTTTGGCCTTTAATCCTACTAAGAATTGTTATCATCTAGTGTTGAAACGTTTCTCTGGTTCAAATTTACTCAACAGGGGAAAATCCTTACATGAAAGAAATAACACACACAGGATTCTTAACCTCAAAAATATAGAATTTAGTAATCAAAAATTAATATTTGCAACTTCAAATGAACAAAATAAGAGCACAAAATAATTACTTCAATTAGGGTCTCTTCAAAACACTTGTAAATAAATCAAATTACTTAGGAAACAATAGTCCTGTAACTCACACACACACACACACACTCAAGCTGCAACTCAATATCAGTCCTTTAAAATAAAATAAAACAAACGGTGCAGGCCTGTGTCGACGCTTCGGTGTGGTCAGAAACTTTATGACCCTTTCGCTTGCAAAGCAAGCAGAAACAAAACAATAAGAAAAGCACGTGCAATTGAGTACTCACAACCTCGAGCAGTCAGTCAGCAAACTGGTTAATGTTAGTCGCTGGTAACCTTGAGGGAATCATTGGTGAGGACGATGAGGGCGTCCTGCAACGATTTCGGCCTCCGACACAAAATCCAAGCAAGATGGCGACTCCTGGATATTTCTATGCTCCGTAACAAGGGGGGAAAAAAAGTCCAAGGAGAGCCTCCTGGTCCTACACGTTAGAGAGCATATAAAATATCTTAGTCTTGCTTTATAATCGCTCTCATTTAAACTACTAACAGCATCGGCACACATTAACAAACTTAGCAACTTACACAGCTGCTATATTATACATGTGCGACACGGCTAGCAAGCTAATATGCTATCCGCGATTAGCATGTCCATTTTAACACACTGCATCTGACAGAAACAGTTCAACACAACTCTCAAAGGAATATTTACCTTCGGATGTTTCAAAGTCCTTAACACAGAATGGAAAACTCTGCATTCACCACGATGAAAGGCGCTTATACTCCGATACGATCAGCGGTCAACACACACGTTTGATGTACGTCTGTGGCAGCTCTGAACCTCTGCGCACCTGCCCTCTACTAGGTCACCTTCACATCCCGCCCCCACAATCCTGTGATTGGTTACATAGGTCACAAACAACCAATACAAATAAACACAAGTCAAGACTGACATTCTGATGCTCAGTGAGGATGGACACAACACAAAATGCGTGAAAGTGCAGAGAAACAAATTAAAGGGACATATTAAAGAGACATACTGCTTCATGAACAAACAAAATGATTTGGTCCACTATTGTTTTAACACAACTCACTTATGAACTTTATAAAACTGTACATCAACTATTAGTTTGAACTATTTTAAAACTATTTACTCCTGCCCATAATCATTATGGACTGGGCTACAGGCATATGATAGCTAAACTATATGGAGAACAGTACTGGGCCATGTACACAATACAAGTACATGAGCTGCTCAGCCATGGAAACCCATCTGCAGGTATCAGCACAGTTTTGGTGCTTTTGTTGATGCCAGGGGAGATTTGAATCTCTGCAGTCACTGAGTCAGCACAGCGTTGGCAACTTTATTGCACTATGGGCCTCAGCAACTGACGCCTCACTTTGTAACTTCATATGGTTCAAATGGCCAAACAGCCATTTGAATCTTTTTCACACATATTTGTAAAGGGATACTGTGTGACTAGGTGCTTGATTTTATTCAGCTGTGGGACTGAAAACACCTGAATTCAAAGATGAAATCATGTAGCCCAATAAAATAGATTTACAGATTCTTAACAGATTTAAGAATTAAGCCAAATTCACAGTTAGACATAAACAGCCAATTTATGGCACCCACAAACAAAAATAAATAAAAACAACATAAATAAAGATAAAACAATGGAAAGCAACACATTTGTCTTTAAAACTAGAGATGGGCAAAAGTTACAGTCCTAATGTGAGTGACCTAAAATGACATATTTTGATAGCTGTAGTTATTTTGATAAATAAATGACTTCTTTTCTTTCTTTGCCATCAGCGAGCACTGCGTCATAAGAAAAACAGAGTTTTCATTCTTTGTGTGCCTGTGTGCTCTCAGAGGATGAACACATTCAGCTGAGGAATATTTGCACTCTTTGTGAGCTAAGTCCGTTTTTGGATCATTACAAAGGAACATTAATCTTAATCACTTTCACTTAACTG
This sequence comes from Amphilophus citrinellus, assembly GCA_013435755.1. NCBI lineage: Eukaryota > Metazoa > Chordata > Actinopteri > Cichliformes > Cichlidae > Amphilophus > Amphilophus citrinellus. The sequence goes on along the minus strand of CM024194.1, from coordinate 60,939,967 downwards.
TGCTGCAGAGCTTACAGCAGATTCAAACCATCATTCAAAAATAGTTTGCCTGAGTCTGAGGAGCCTGTCAGACATAATGAAAACATTACAAAAATCACTGCAGACTTTTCTTTTTCTTTTCTGCAACGCAGACCAGCTTTGAATCCACTAAACATCGACATGACGCTCACCTCTGTAGAAAGGTTAAAGGTTACTGTCCACACAAGTGCTCTTGGTTATCATTTTGTAGTATAATCAGCTAACTGTTAACATGCATGTTCTTTGTTAGCATCATATTAGAGAAGGCGTTCATTGCATTCCTTATTTTTTCTACGCATTTATTATGTCCAGTGCTGCAGTGGATTTGATCTGAAAATCAGTGGAGATAAAGTGAGAGATATGAAGACTAAAGGAGTTTATATGTTTTGATGAAATCTGCACTCATTCCTACACAACTGTCACTGCTGTCAGAAAAGTGCAAATGTTGGTGTTTGATCTTGGATTTTCATCTTCCTCATGGCTCCATGACTGGTCTCAGCATTCACCAAAGTAGGTAAAGTGAGACAAAGTAACTGCAAACTGAGAAAATCATTGACAGGTTTCTAAAAGAACAGTTTGTTCCACCGTGGTTGATGAGAACAAAAACATGATGAAGGTTGTAGAACCCATGTGCTGCATGTTTGTTTGCTTCTAAGAGAGTTTGTCTGTGAAGCTAACACTGTGAATGAAGCACACGTTGTTCATGATGTTTAACACACACACACAGACCGAAGCTAAAACCTAAAATGCAGCAAAGTATTGAGTCAGAGGTTAGGATTTATTTGGACCTTGGCCAATCTCACCTTCAACTTCTCCTTCCTCCAATGTCTTTCTGCACGGTCACATAATCACAATATACTGCCAAAAGTATTCACTCACCCATCCAAATCATTGAATTCAGGTGTTCCAATCACGTCCATGGCCATAAGTGGATAAAATCAAGCACCTATGCATGCAAACATTTGAGAAAGAACAGGTTGCTCCTCGGAGCTCAGTGAATTCTAGCGTGGTACCACCTGTGCAACAAGTCCAATCATGAAATTTCCTGTTAGGGGTATTATAACAAAATGGAAGTGATTGGAAATGACACCAAGCCAGCCACAAAGTGGTAAAATGACAGAGTGGGGTCAGCGGCTGCTGAGGCACATAGTGTGCAGGGGTCACCAACTTTCTGCAGAGTCAATCACTACAGACGTGTGTGGCCTTCAGATTAGCTTAAGAACAGTGTGTAGAGCTTCATGGCTTTGCATGGCTGAGCAGCTGCATCCAAGCCTTACATTACCAAGCACAATGCAAAGTTCTGTATATGGTGATGTGAAGCAGGAGAGATGTTCTCTGGACTGACAAATCTCTGCCAATCAGATGGATAAGTCTGGGTTTGGCAGTTGCCAGGAGAACAGTACCTGCATTGTGCCAAGTGTAATGTTTGGTGGGGGGGGTATACTGTAGTGTGGGGGTGTTTTTCAGGAGTTGGGCTCGGCCCCTTAGTTCCAGTCAAAGGAACTCTGCATGCTTCAACATACCAAGGCATTTTGGACCATTTCCTGCTCCTAACTCTGTGGGGACAGTTTGGGGACGGCCCCAACATGACTGCACACCAGAGCACCAAGCAGCTCCATAAAGACATGGATGAGTCAGGTTGGTGTGGAAGAACTTGATTGGCCTGCACAGAGTCCTGACCTCAGCCTGATAGAACACCTAGTAAATGGTAATGGACTAGTTCTTAGATAGTGCTTTTCTACTCAGTATGAGCACTCACCCATTCATACAAGCTGATTAATTAAGCTAAGTGCTTTAATTACAATTATTAACACTCACATACGCCGACAGTTGCGTCAGAGAGGAACTTGGGGTTAAGTATCTTGCCCAAGGATACATTGGCATGTAGCCTGGAGTAGCCAGGAATCAAACCACTGACCTTCCGATCAGTAGGTGACCTGCTCTACCTACTGAGGTACAGCCACCCCGATCAACTTTATGTAACCCACATACTACTGATCGGTATGAATGGGCCCTGAGTTCGTATTCAACAATATTGATTACTTAACCACTATAACATCACACTCTAAAATTGGAATTAACAATGCCACACTTTAATTAGGAAACACCAAAAACACACTTAAATCAATATTTCAGTTCTTTCAGGTCAATTAACGGTTCAAATATACATGTATCCCCACACACAACAGTCCTAAATAAGGTTATCAAACAAAACAAACCTGTTGCAGGCCTGATTCGGAGCTCGGGTACAGTGAGACCAGAAACTTTGTGGTCCTTTCACTCAATTAGAGCCAAAATAAAATAATAAACCAACAGTACCTTTTTTCAATATGGCGGTGCAAACGTTCAGTCCACGTTGATCTTCCCACACAGGCAAGAAACACAGGGAATACCCGTCTGGTCGCCGTTTCCCGCGTGGCCAGAGGAACTCTGAACTATAGGTAGCTCAGAGCGCTATCTGGGATCCTCCTTTTGTCTGTGTGCGGTCAGAGTCAGCCGAGTCCTGTAGCGATTAGCCGGGCTAGCCAACCGCAGCTTTCAGACGATCAGCGCGGCTAATTTCCGCTCGATCATCCAGCGAGCAAACCACGACTTTCAAGTCCAAACACTTACAGGCGTAGGCTGCACCAAATGAACCTGTCCTCCTTCCGTCCACCTGACAGATGTCCGAACACGGAGCACCAGTTTAACTCGCCATAAAACTTCCACTTTTTCAGTTTAACTCGCCATAAAACTTCCACTTTTCCAGTTTAACTCGCCATAAAACTTCCACTTTTCCAGTTTAACTCGCCATAAAACTTCCACTTTTCCAGTTTAACTCGCCATAAAACTTCCACTTTTCCAGTTTAACTCGCCATAAAACTTCCACTTTTTCAGTTTAACTCGCCATAAAACTTTCACTTTTCCAGCCAAAGTCTAGCCTCTCTGCTCGGGTCCCTCTTTTTCCTCTCTCGCGCACACTCACACCTCCAATCAGCAGCCAGTACAGAAACACGTGACTAAAATCAAACACTAGATTGGCTTTCCTTCACAACAAATGAAATAAGCAAATAAAATAGAATATTTATGGCAAATTAATTATCTTAACACCTTAACATTTGAAATTGTAACATTGACATAAATGCATTTAACCACATTCAGTCAACTTATTTATGTCCATTTCCTACAGGGCTACATTTACTTTTCCATAAGCTGATCAGTTAAACTGAAATTTCAAAGGTTTGTACAAAGTTGTGTATTGTTGTAGCATTTACTCTGTCTCTTTGGTACTGCTGACATTACATATGTTTCTGTTTTAACATTATTATTTCATGTCAGTCACATCACAACCAGTGTTGAGATCTTTCTGACACTGATCAGTTAAAACGGTTTCAAATCTACAGTAACAACAGAAGGTTCAACACTGTTTTTACTCATGAAGTAAAGGCAGGGTGTAAATGATGTGTAGAAAGTCATCTAAAAACTGATCTACACACAGTCATTATCCTTTTCTGGGATTCTGGGGACATCTTGTTCAAACATTTTAAGCAGCACCAGAAAATCTTGGCATAGTTGTTAGTATATCTCAACTTATACCAGCTGCTAGTCAACTGGCAGAATGTAACCTTTAACCTTCAAAATAAAGAGTAACCCCAGCTCTGCCAATATTTTATAGTGTCCAGGCACAGTGCCTTAATAAAGTGGAAATGAAAAAAACAAATATAGTTCAGGGAGCTGAGAGGCACATAATATATTTAAAAATCAAGTTTAATGTTAAGTCAGTATTGTCTCTCTTTTCTTTCCTTTTTTACCTGAATGGCTACAAAGTAAATCCTAATACATTAGAAACCAGAAATATTAACTCTGAAATGTTACAGTATGCTAATTAGATTGTTCACCTTTTATGATCATTTTAGATCATTTATTTCACTCATTTCATAATTAGCAGAGCTTGAGTCTTATCTTTCACTGTAATTGTTCATCTTTATGTGAAGTGTCCAGCAGCTCGACTCTTCTACAGATCGAGTGTGGAACACATTTCCATTCACTGTCTGTTGCATTAGCCTGAAGGATCGTGATAAAAAGACCTCCAGGGTTGTGTGTCTGCCACAAGGCTATTGCAGAGGCCTGGATTCAAATGTACCCCAGAGCCATTAGTACATGTCTTCCCTTGTTCTCTCTCCTCAGCTTTGCTATCTTCTCTCCACTGTGCTAACAGAATAAAGGCTAAAACAGGCCAAAAACAAAAAAGATAGTGGGAATGATCTGAAGGACTTGGCTTCATGTTAGGGGATGAAATTTAAAACAGATTTGTTGGTGCAGACAGGCAAGAAGCATCATAAAGGGGTTGTACTGTGAAATGTAATGTAATGGGTTAGCAAGCTATGCTGCTAAGTCTGAGTGCTCAGTGTCATTATGGTAACTTGTGCTGCCTCACAGCAAGGAGGTCCCAGGTTCGAATCCAAGTGAAGTCTGCATGTTCTCACTGTGTTTGCCTGAGTTTTCTCCGTGGACTCCGTTTCCTCCCACAGTCCACAGACAGGTACTTAGTGGGGTCGGCTTGATTGGTGATTCTAAGTTACAGATAGGTGTGACTGTGAAAGGTTGTCTGTCTTTCCCTGTTGGCCCTGCGACAGGATGGCGACCTGTACAGCCCCCCCCCTTAGCTCCTGCAGAAAGTTATTTGTGGAGCCGCCACTGTTTCAAAGCCTCCTCTTGATACACTGACATAACACAGCGACTGTGTTTGAAGCACTTTGAAAAGCTTTTTCCATCCCAACAACGTTTTGATCCCTCTCCTTCTTCAGGTTCTGATTTGTGCCCTTTCTTTGTGCCTCTCCTTCTCTGCCTGTTCAATCATCTCTAGAGAGGATTCTAATAAAATAGTCGTGATCGAGCGCATTCTCGAAAGCGCGTGCTGGAGCGCCTTTTGTGTGTTTGTGTGTGTGTGTGTGTGTGTGGGGGGGGCATGAGGAGGGGAGGTGAAGGAGCACAGCGGCGCCTGATCCGTGCCTCTGTTATTGATCATATATGCGCAGCGGTTAAATACAGAAAATGCCAACTACAGAAATCATTTGCCCTCATCGCCCCCTTGTGGCGCTCCTATGCATTGTATATAGTGCATGCGCACTTTTTGCGCCACTGTTTCATAGGTGATACCATGATCAAACTTATTATTATTCTCTCTGATGTGTGAATCGTGATTAGGGTTGCCACCTTTCACAAATGAAAATAAGCAATTAGCCATAAAGTGAATTTAGCAATGAAGACTTTATTGTGAAAGATTGCTGCATATAAAGTGCTGTTAAATGAGGCTGCATTAATGCACATATATAACAAAGTGCAATGAAACACAACTTCTGCACAAGTTATTGCACAGTTTATGTTTGTGCAGTGTTGCTCTCCTGATCCACGCTGCCTGATATCACACAGCCCTCCGAGCGCTCCGAGTCTGCCTTAAACTCACTGACGCTGTTCAGCCGTGGATGTGCGTCTGCCCACTCATGTATCGCTGCATACTTCCTCGTTTCTGGGGGAGTGGTGCAGTGTCGGTGTAGCAGCGGACATTTTTAAAAGGCGCGGGTGTGTGGCGTCTGTCGCTAGGAAACGGTGACAGCAGCGCCCACAGACATTTGTCTGTGGCAGCGCCAGCTGGCAACACCGGTCCGTAGTAGGCCGGGGGTCCTAAGAGCATCCACCCTTAGTATTTCCTGTATTTTATTCTGTGCTTAATTGTTACATTTAGTGTTATTTGTGTGTGACAGACATGAGTTTTGGACATTTTTGAAAATACGGAACAAACGTATCGGTTCAATACAACATTTAATAAAGGACGATTCCGTATTTTACGGGACGGGTGGCAACCCGGACCTTGATTTTTTTATTTCCACTAAACACTCTTCTTCTACTTTGGTTAGTTTAAGAACCAATTATTGAGTGTTATGGTTTGATTTTGTTTTTTACTGTAATTCTGGTAGAGTGGTTTTCATAGTGGCAATTCAGCATATACTACAAAATAAAGGCGCTTCCTTACAGTAGGTCTGTGGGCGTTTTATTTTGAAAGGAATAAAGACTCACATCAAAGAGATTCTTTATTCCTTACAGTAGGTCTGTGGGCGTTTTATTTTGAAAGGAATAAAGACTCACATCAAAGAGATTCTTTATTCCTTACAGTAGGTCTGTGGGCGTTTTATTTTGAAAGGAATAAATAATCACATCAAAGAGATTCTGTATTCCTTACAGTAGGTCTGTGGGCGTTTTATTTTGAAAGGAATAAATAATCACATCAAAGAGATTCTGTATTCCTTACAGTAGGTCTGTGGGCGTTTTATTTTGAAAGGAATAAAGACTCACATCAAAGAGATTCTGTATTCCTTACAGTAGGTCTGTGGGCGTTTTATTTTGAAAGGAATAAAGAATCACATCAAAGAGATTCTTTATTCCTTACAGTAGGTCTGTGGGCGTTTTATTTTGAAAGGAATAAAGAATCACATCAAAGAGATTCTTTATTCCTTACAGTAGGTCTGTGGGCGTTTTATTTTGAAAGGAATAAAGAATCACATCAAAGAGATTCTATATTCCTTACAGTAGGTCTGTGGGCGTTTTATTTTGAAAGGAATAAAGAATCACATCAAAGAGATTCTTTATTCCTTACAGTAGGTCTGTGGGTGTTTTATTTTGAAAGGAATAAAGAATCACATCAAAGAGATTCTGTATTCCTTACAGTAGGTCTGTGGGTGTTTTATTTTGAAAGGAATAAAGAATCACATCAAAGAGATTCTGTATTCCTTACAGTAGGTCTGTGGGCGTTTTATTTTGAAAGGAATTCCAGAATTCATTCCAGAATAAGGCATATAAAGAGATGATGTCATCAGTCTTTGATCTTAGAGGGTATAAACAGGCTCAACATTCAGACAGTTAGTGAAACACAAACCAAGAAGGCTGTCAGACCCAAAGCAATCGGACACTTAAAACACAGAAGCAAACCTGAGAAGGCAAAACTCTGAAGCACCTGCAAAGATGTCACACCCACTAAGACCAAAGAAAGGCAACATGCAGACGCATGTGAACTATAATGCGAGGGAGCAGAGCGCAGCTCCGAAGCAGCAGCAGCAGCTGGAATCCCAGGAAAAGGAAGAAGATTGGGAAAGTGAATGCACTGCCTCAAACTTTTGCCTTTATGGTGCCGATCCTTTTTCAGATCATTCAGCGTTACAAGAGGAGAACAGGAATCTGCGCTTTACTCACCATAACTACAAAAAAGCCACAAAGGCACAAATTACCAGTCTGACACGGAAACTGAAGGAAACTGAGCGTAAACTAAGTGAACTTCAGAAGTGTTTCCTTAGCGCCGATAATTCAGAGGACACAATCGTTCTGATGAACCAGCTGCTCGAATCTCAGAATAAAGTAAAGGAGCTCGAAGGCGACATAACAGATTATAAGAATACCATTAAGGAAATGACAGAAGACCATCTTAGTCTTAGAGATCAATTTTCCGACCACAGACTGGTTTCAGAGCTCACCATTAGAGAGCTGAAGGAACAGCTGGCAGAGGCTCGTTCACCACGAAACCTGCAGGCACAAAGTAGCCAACCTGCTGCAGAACTGAGTGCAGAGCCTTCCCGCCGAGCCACGAAGGCTTCACAGGCTGACTTCAGATCTGCCAAAGAGGCTGACCTTGAGCTCAAGTGTGGCAAACAACAGGCGCAGATCCATCAGCTCCAGCAGCAGCTCCAGCTGCAGCTCAAGCAATTTGACGACAACAAAGTGGTTTCAGAGCGCACCATTAATGAGCTGAAGAAACAGCTGGCAGAGTTTCATTCACCACGAAACCTGAAGGAACAAAGTACTGCTGCAGTACAAACTGCTGCAGAACTGAGTGCAGAGCCTTCCCGCGAGCCACGAAGGCTTCACAGGCTGACTTCAGATCTGCCAAAGAGGCTGACCTTGAGCTCAAGGGTGGCAAACAGCAAGCGCAGATCCAGCAGCTCCAGCAGCAGCTCCAGCTGCAGCTCCAGGAATCTCAGAGACAACTGGAGGAGCAGGCAATCCAACACAGACAGGAGAGAGAGAAATTCCAGTCTGAAATGAATGAGGTAAAATCCCTGCTCACTAACTACAAGAACCTTCATGCTTTCTACCCTAAAGTCATGGAGGAGGAGAAGGAAGAAAAGAGCAGCATGGGAACTCCACTGGAAAAAGCAGAGGCAGAGAAGGAATTCCTGCCGCAGACTGTGGAGCCTCTGCAGAAAAAGCAAGACATGGAAAAAGGAAAGGAAGGAACAGTGGACTTGGTGCCACAGACTTCCTTGTCTCTGCAGGAGCCTGCTGAAGAGAAGCAAAGCATGGAGCAAGAAAAGGAAGTGCCGCAGACTTCCTTGTCTCTGCAGGAGCCTGCTGAAGAGAAGCAAAGCATGGAGCAAGAAAAGGAAGTGCCGCAGACTTCCTTGTCTCTGCAGGAGCCTGCTGAAGAGAAGCAAAGCATGGAGCAAGAAAAGGAAGTGCCGCAGACGTCCTTGTCTCTGCAGGAGCCTGCTGAAGATCAATCAAAGGCAGGAAAAGGAGACTCACTGCTGGAAGCTGTGAGATCCTTGCAGGAGTCTTTGAAAACCAAACAAGAAAACGAGAAGATCCTCACCACCAAGCTGGAGAAGCTTGAGGAACAACCCAAACAGAAGAAGAAGAAGAAGCGCAATTGGCTGCTTAGGCTATTCAGCAGAATCAAGTCCTAAAAATCTGATTTTTTTTGGTCCTAAAAATCACATTTATACACAACATAATATGTCAGTGAACTTGTCAGAGGTACGGTAACAAATCATTCCTTGTTTTCCATCTCGCCCCCCCCAACCGGCCACGGCAGATGGCTGCCCCTCCCTGAGCCTGGTTCTGCCGGAGGTTTCTTCCTGTTAAAGGGAGTTTTTCCTCCCCACTGTCGCCAAGGGCTCGCTCAGAGGAGGGGATCTTCTGATTGTTGGGGGGCTCTTTAAACCAACCACTGATCAGTTCACTGGCATTACATTTCAGACTCAGCAAATATGTAAACGGATGACTCCTCACAATCATGACATGACTGCCATGATGTCAGGAATCATCCATTTAAAACATCTTTGCTGAGTCACGTTTGGTTGTTCATCAATATGACTTTTAGGACCCTGAGACCAAACTTAATGAAAAAAAAAAAAAAAAAAAATCAAAGTATCTGTGTGAATGTTTTCATATATACTGTATATACTGTTTTATGGTAAAATACTGGCAGCTGTGGTTGGCAGAACTTCACTATTAAAAATATGGTACAACACATGAGAAATGACATTTTACAACCAACAACTGCTTGTGGTTCATTAAGAAGAAAATAACAGGTAAAGCCCAGTGCACACAAACACACACGGTTAAACTTTCAAAAGCTTTTGGTGAAAAAGATTGAACTGATCCAATCACTCGTCCAGTATGAAGGTACGGCAGTGTTGAGATCTTCTGTAAAACAGTGTGTGTCTGCATACATATCAATAAAATCCACGGTGCATTGCCTGGCTGATGAAGAGTGTCAGAGTCCAGGTATGACTGCAGAGCGTACTCAGGATGGGATGGAGTCACACATGGACACGATGCTCATGGAGCTGGAACTTAAAGCGAGTGTGGGCCCCGGTTCAGCTCGCAGACCCACGTTAACCATCAGGTGTTCACTGTGGACGGGCACGATCCTTTCTGCAGCCAGAAAACAAAGACAAACCAAGCCGGATGGATGCAGTGCTGAAGCTCGATGCTGCCACAGAGACTCATGTGAAATAAGAAAAACGTCCTCTTTCAGTTCAAAGCTTTTACATGTCAGGCTATTCTAAAAACATCCTCTGGTCTTTTTCAGGTTGTAAACTTCTTCAAATCCAAGTTCAAATTAACAGCATGACATTAGACTGTGTCATTATTCAGTAAACAAAGCTCAAATGCAGGGTCAGAATAAGTATAGCCTTCATTTTTACATGGCAATTAAGCAGGAAAGTGACAGCCAGGAGCTGATAATCAAATACACTTGATCAACTGTGAGCAGCCCTATGAAAGTCGATGTTTTGGCTGCTCTGCAGTCCATCACGCTACAGAGAGAAAGATCATGTCTCCTCCTCATCCTGAGGAGCAATCCACATGGCCAGGATGAGGAGGAGACAGAGGTAGAAGCAGCAGGGGAGCTATCTGATCAGGCAGAGAGCGCAGGAGAGGGGACCGCAGCGACCCCCAGACGAGGCGAGGCACAGAGGAAGAGTAGTGACGAGATGATGGAGGAGGATTTGAAGAGGAAGGAAGTCAGGGAGGTAGAGAGAGAGAAGGAGGGAGCCCGGAGGGATGACACAACACACTTCCTGCTCAGATTAGCTCCAGCCACGAGGAGTTTGCTCCACCAAAGCAGTCATGGATAAGAATTCAAATCCAGGAGCTCGTCCATGAGGCAGAGTTTGGGCCATCACACAATGATCCATTTCTTTAGCTTATTCATTTCCTTATGCATGAGTTTGCTTTTTGGAGGCTCGGTTTAATGAAGAGTCTCAGTCATCCAGGCAGCCAGATGCAGGAGCGCAGCTATATACTTTCTGAGGTGCATGTAGACACATTTTTAGGAACCCCCCCCCGCACCTATCCAAATCCACACGCGCACACACACACACACACACACACACACAGGCTTTTGTATTTATTTTATTTTTATTGATATGATCTGTTATATTGTAACTACAGCACACAGCTGCAGAACAGTGACCTGTTATTTTACTACTAGTAACTTTAGGTTTTATAATCAAAGATTATCATGAACAGCTGATCACAGACACAAACTATGCAAATAAACACGGACACATTTATGAGCTAACAAGCTTTCCTGCTGCTGGACAAGCAAACCAGCTAACTAGCTGGCTGTCGATCCTCCGATCATACATCAGGTAGCCGAGCAGGTGATGAACTGAGCGATCAGCACAGACGTTACAGCAGCCGAACATCCGTGAAGATCGATGCTGCGATGACCAGAAAGTTCAGCCTGACTCTGAGGAAACCCCACATCTTTGACAGCAGCAACTACACCTGCACCGTCAGAGAGTTTGGAGAAGAGCCGAGCCTGACAGATGTTCAGCTGCAGGTCAAAGGTCCAACACTTAATTATATTCATTTTTTTACCACAATTAGTTTGTCCTTTCATTTGACAGGTGAGACTCTCACTACAGGTGAGAAAGCCAGCAGCACATTAGTGAATCTAAAACATTTCCTTCGTCTCTGCAGTGAATCATTTGGCTTTCGGTGAAAAAGAGATGGCAGCATGGTTTAGCAGTGATCTCTACTGCTGCCTCACAGCAGGAAGCACCTGCATTTGAATCCACCTTGGCCTTTCAATTCAATCTGATTTATGCAGGAGACGGGACAAAAGACACGCTGTGGACCAGAGCCAGAGATTAATAATGATTAAATATAGAGTCAGGTATAAAAAAAGGTGAACAAAAAGAAAACACTGGTCCACTGAGGTCTTTAAGCTCTGCTCTCTCTTTCTAGTCCCTGTCAGTACTCTAGCTGCAGCATTTTGGATCAGCTGAAGGCTTTTCAGGGAGCTTTTAGGACAGCCTGATAATAATGAATTACAATAGTCCAGCCTAGAAGTAATAAATGCATGAATTAGCTTTTCAGCATCACTCTGAGAAAGGATGTTTCTAATTTTAGAAATATTGCACAAATGCAAAACATCAGTCCTACTTATTTGTTTAATATGTGCATTGAAGGACAAATCCTGGTCAAAAATGACTCCAGTGGGTGTCAGCAAAAGCCTCCACTGTGGGCTTTTGCTGACATCTTCCTTGAAGATTCCTATTGGTGGAGCAGCACTGATGGAAAAGTGCACTCTGACACCAGCTGGTTCTTTGCCATTGGTGGGACACCGTACGTGGTGGTTCCTGTTTGTGAGACACACTTGAAACAGATCCAGTTTTCATGTAATCTGTTTAACTTCCACCTGAAGGCCTCTGTGCTGAAACTGGTTTGAGTCTTTTAGGTTAAAGGTGTGATGAAAATAAAGGCATTTCCATTTTTGGAATAAAGAGAGTGCCTTTGAGCTCCTTGGTGATTTAGACACCTCACTGTTCATACTAGTAGCTGTGATTACAGAGAGTGAACAGCATACAGGTGCAGAGTCTCTGGAGGCCGGCTGCAGGCTGCTCATAGGATCAGACTTTGGGAATAGTGCTGATGGTTTCTGTGGGGCCACTTTGCACTAGTTTGGGTGGGTAAGACAGCTTGTTTGGGTGAGCTGAGCCCACACCTGACCAGAACGGGCCTGATCAACCAGAACAAAGAGTGACTGTTTTAGAAGGTGATAGCTGTGTTTGCACTGGAACAAAACGTCCTGCTAATTTTCTGGAGCGTCAACAACACCCTAAACCTAAAGAAATACTGAAAAGAGCTGTAAATAACAAGCTCCATATTTATACAGTAGATTGTATTGTTACAGTGGCTCTAACCCTCGTGTTGTTGCTTTCTTACAGAGCCGTACACTTTTCCAGGTGAGGCCTGCTGTCTTCTGGCTCTCCTGGCTGTTGCACTTGGTGTCATTGTGGCTCTTGTATTATATTGAAGGAGATTACTCATCAAAGGTATGTTGTGTCTGTATTACTTAAGAAAAACACTTAAGAAAAACTCAACACTACAACACAGAGTGCAGGTGGAGGTGGAGGTCAGGTGTAGAGGTCAGGTTGAGGACCCCAAAATCAGGACTGGAGGGGGAGTGTGTGAACTCCAACACCAGACTCTACAAGGCCAGAAAACACACTTGGTAACAAGACCCAGACAGAGAGGCACACAGCAGGAGGAAAACCAATGACATCACCACAAGGAAACACTGAGACAGTACAGACAGAGCAGGTGATGGAAACAGCTGGGAGGGAAACACAGGAAGCAGAACTAAACCCAAAACTTACCAAAATAAAACAGGAAGTAACCAAACGGACCAGGACACAAGGACAGGGAATGAACACACACACACACACACACACACACACACACACACACACACACACACACACACACACACACACACACACACACAGGGATGCAGGAACTGAATCCAGATAAGCAAAACTCTAACAAACTCAGAACACAGTAGAAATGCAATGAGAAGAGAAGCTCAGGGAAACAACACAAAGGCCCAGCACCAGGACTCTGAGTCATTTGGGGACTGAAGGAGATGGAGCATCTTTCAGATATACATCTACTGCAGTTCATTTATTCCTCAGTGCTGTGCAGTCCAATAAGGTAAATCTGAACGTTATTAAGAAACACTTAAAAGCCGGTTTTCAGGGAAAACTGCTAAATGTTCAGTGTCTATGTGTCAGGACAAGATCCAGAGTCCCAGTGAGTCGACTCATTAGATTTGGAGAGAAGCCAGTTGAGTCTAATAATAGATTAAAGTGCTTCATAATGAGCTTCACTACATTATTTCCTCCTAGCTAAGCTACGCAGTTAGGGACAGGTAGGCAGGAGGTAACAAGCAGAACCAGTTTGTGAGTTTTCAGTTAGGTGAAGTCAGGGTTTCTAACCATCATCCTCCTAAAATAAAAGTCCTTTTTTTTTTAGAAAACACAAAACTTAACCAAATATTGATTTGGGCCAAACTTAGATTTTCATTGAAAAATGAGTCAGGCCATTATTCTAAGAGGGTGATGAAAAGCTTCATTGATGAGCCAGAGATGAAGATGCTGCTTCTGACAGTTACTATCAAACCAGTCAAACATGTTTTAGCACTAATGTGCTCAGAGCTTCTGCTGTCTGTACAGCTCATGCTGAGCTCTGTTGTCCTCTCAGTTAGCAGGATGGAGGTGGAGTCAGGGGTGGAGACAGTTTACCTACCTTGCAAAATCACAGGTCACCTGCCTAAAGATGCTAAAGTGGAGTTCCAGAAAAGTCCACGTGTATCAGAACGGCTCGGACCGACCCGAAGAACAACCCAGGGATTACAGAGGCCGAACCGAGAGGAGCCAAGACCTCAGTTTGACCCTGAAATACCCCACACATGGAGGGACCTCCATCTGCACCGTCTACATTCTGAACAGGGTGGAGCTCAAGGTCAGAGGTCAGTGCTACAAGGAAGAGCATGCTTTAAACTGGTTACAGCTTCCTCTGAGTGGGAATCATCCATTTGCATCACATGATATAACACAAAGAGCAGGAAATGAGCTTTTATCCTCTTCACTGCATCATGCTAGGGGCTCTGTGATAAATGGTAAATGGACTAGTTCGTATGTAGTGCTTTTCTACTCTGTCTTCTACTCTGTCTGAGCACTCAAAGCTGCATGAACAGGAACTCGTGGATCTGAAAGCTTTCTCTTTGTTAGATGGACCAGCAGGGTGCAGCAGAGGGAGAGGTCTTCCTCACAGAGCAGAAGCTTTACATTGTTTCTAAGACCCCTGCTCACACAGCTGCTATGAGCACAGTTTCATTCCTTTTTTCTTCCTGGCCCCGATACCCATTCATGTGAATGTGTGTGAATGTTGGAGAGAAAGCACTTAGAAATAGAAAGCAGTGCTTGTATGAAAGGGCTTAAAAGCTTAAAGGCTCATATTTGTGTCCAAAGCTCGTTGAAGCAGCTAAAACAGCGACTGCTCTCTGCTTAAAGATGTCTGTCTTTATTGGAGAGGACTGTGAGAGAGAGAGACAGGAGAGCAGGGAGACAGGCTGAGGACATGCAGCAAAGGGCTCAAACTAAAGCCAGGCTGCTGCTGTTGGAGCTTCACTCTGCTACATGGGACACGTGTTCATCATAACAACCTTTGTGCTTGGAGATGAAGCTGATGTCATCGTGTTGTGTTTGCTGTCCTCTCAGTCCCCGAGGTGGAGGTGGATTCAGGGGTAAAGTCTGTCCAGCTGCCCTTCAAAACCACAGAAAGCCTGCCTGAAGATGCTGCCGTGGTGCTGGTGGGACAACAGTGATAGGAGGGTCCACGTGTATCAGAACAGCTCTGACCAGCCTGGGGTACAGGACAGATGTTACAGAGGACGAACGGAGATGAACGGAGACCTGCTGAGAACTGGAGACCTCAGTCTGACCCTGAGACAGCCCACAGGGAGAGACACAAACACCTACACCTGCACCGCCTCCAGCAGGGAGGGCAACATCCTGATGGAGAAAGAGGTGGAGCTGAAAGTCACAGGTCAGTGCTTTAGATACACGTGAAGGGTCAGAGGTCAGTGCTTTAGATACACGTGAAGGGTCAGAGGTCATTGCTTTAGATACACGTGAAGGGTCAGAGGTCAGTGCTTTAGATACACGTGAAGGGTCAGAGGTCAGTACTATAGATACACGTGAAGGGTCAGAGGTCAGTGCTTTAGATACACGTGAAGGGTCAGAGGTCAGTACTATAGATACACGTGAAGGGTCAGAGGTCAGTGCTATAGATACACGTGAAGGGTCAGAGGTCAGTACTATAGATACACGTGAAGGGTCAGAGGTCAGTGCTTTAGATACATGTGAAGGGTCAGAGGTCAGTGCTTTAGATACACGTGAAGGGTCAGAGGTCAGTACTATAGATACACGTGAAGGGTCAGAGGTCAGTGCTTTAGATACACGTGAAGGGTCAGAGGTCAGTGCTATAGATACACGTGAAGGGTCAGAGGTCAGTGCTATAGATACACGTGAAGGGTCAGAGGTCAGTGCTATAGATACATGTGAAGGGTCAGAGGTCAGTGCTATAGCTGGCTCCTGTTTTTTGTGCCTGAGTGCATCGTTTCCTTTCTTCTTAAAGTGTATTGAGTTCATGGTTCCTGACATGCAGGAGTTTATTGTATCAAACACTTTAGTGTGAGTCTATTTTAAAATAATCAAACCTTGTGTTTTCTGAGTCCGGCTCTTTGGACAGGAAACAGTTCAGAATGACTAAAGATGCAGCTGGAAACATGAAAAATGATGAAGGCAGGATTCAAAATGAAACCCTGAATGAAATGATTGACAATGAGCTCACAGTACATTCATATCCAACCACAGATCATTCACTGCTGATCAGGCTCAGAAGAAGAAGAACTACACCACACACTGCTCTCACAATATATAAAAATCAATATCAAATCATACGATGGATCACAAATCAATCAAAGTGATTCTAATTTTAGTCTCAGTGGATTCAGCTTGAAGGGGGCAGTAGAACTACACAGACTTTATTTTACTGTCCATGATGTCATAAGTTAAACTAAGGTTGAAGCCACATGATCTGAACTGCCTGTCCTCATCAGTGCAGCGTGGTGTAGGTGGGGGGGTGAACACAGGCTGGTCTTTATTCATCACATTCACTCAGCTGGAAAACTGCCCGAGCAGACGGAGTCCACAACCTTCCAGAGAAGGAACAGCAGGGTGTGTGATAGGAGCTCATCCAGGTGTGCGACGCTCTTCTACAGGCTAAAGCTAAACTAGCAGGCCTCATTAATACAGGGCATCACCTGGACCCCAACATCATCATCATCATTCAGCTCTCAGATCAATGGTGATGCTGCAAAAAACTCTGTGTTTGTAAAGAGAAGGAGAGTCGTCAGGAAAGCTCTGAAGCTGGCAGTTCTCTGAGCAGAAGCTGAAGCCTGTGGTGTAGAGGGTGAAGAGGACGGGACAGAGGACAGTTCACTGTGGAACAAGCAGACCAGCGTGTGGGACAAAAGCAGATCCATCCAACCAAAGAAAATGGTATCTTTCTGAGTGGATTTTCCATGTCTTCCCCACTTTTGCATGGGCTCTCTCCTGGGAGCTGCTCTCACAGTACAAAGATCTGTGCTGATTGAGTTCGGTTCATCTCTTTCCATTATATGAGTATGAATGTGTGTCTCTCTGTGTCGGCCCTGCGACAGGCTGCTGACCTGTACAGGTGTCCCTGCCTCTCGCCCTGTGTCAGCTGAGATAGCCTCCATGTTGAGCTTTCTGGAACACAAATTTAAAGACTTCAGCAAGTCTTTGTTGCTTCCTCCTCATGTCTCAGTCTAATGTTGTATTCACTGCTCTTTCACTTTTTCATTGTGTCTATTTTAGTTAATCAATGAACCCTGTTGACATGTTCTTTAATTAGTGAGACACTCTTTAATGAACTCAGACCAATCCTTTCTTTTGGACCAGTGAAACCGTATTGATGTCAGTCTCATTGTGTTGTTGGCTTCTTCCAGAGCCCTACACTCTTCCAGCTGAGGCCTGGGTTCTGCTGGCTCCTTTGGCTCTTTTGGTTGTTGCACTTGGTATAATTGTGCGTCTTGCAGTACATTTAACCCTTTGGAGATCTTAGGGACATTTGTGTTTTTTTTTTTTTTAATTTGCCTGCCATTTTGTCTGTGCTGATTGAACATAACTCAAACTTGCCAAAGGTTAATCATTTTCAACAAATTTTAGAACTGTCAAATCAGTTTTTAAAAATAGCCTAAATTAGCTTAGCAATTCAAAAAGTCACACTCGTTATCCTAGGGACACAAAATGTCCCATTCAAAACCATTGAAAATTGCATTTTTGATCACACATTTATCTTCACATAAACCAATGCAATCTTTTTCATTAAGATTTTATTTTGGACTACTGACTTTGAATTATTGATTTTTATATGTGTCCACCAGGTGGCGATACTTTTTTACCATTCAATGCATGCATCAAAATTACACACTTTTTACTGTTTTCTGCAAGGTTTTCTTGCTCCAGAAATAATAAGTGTGTGTCACTACTGATGTTGGATCATCGTGTATGTGTGTATATGTGTGCACGGGCATGCATGTGCACGTGTGTGTGCGTGTGTGATGTCCAACTTCAAGTCTTTTCTCTTTGAAGGCCAGATTCTGCTTTATAAACCTAATTCAAGAATAATAAACAACGAGGGACCTTTCAGTGCTTCAAAGAGGCCTCAGCAGCAAGAACCAAAACAAAATTGGACTTTGTTCTGGTTCTCGCTCAGGTAGATTCTGCACCTGCACTGCAGCCATGGCTATAAGAATGAACAGTAGTGCAGGATTAGCCCTTTTGGAGACGACAAGATTTTACAGCACATGGCATGGTGTTTACAGGTCAAAAAATGAATCAACTCAAATCTACAAGGTGCTGCTGCAGGCCCCTCTCTCATCAGTAAATGTAGAAGTAAGAAGCAGCGTGAATTTTACATGCATTTTACATGCAAAGACCACCACAGTTTGTCCATTTGCAGTCTCCGCTTTACCTTAGCTGGACTCTCACAATCAGACAGACACATAGCTCTACACTCTCCCATCCTGTCTGTCTCTCACTCACCCTGTCTGTCTCCCACCCTGTCTGTCTCTCACCGTCTTTCTCTTTTGCTCTATATTTTTACAGCAGTTTTTGAGAAGGTGACATTTTTTGTCCTCAGAACCTCAAGTATGATTTTTTTTTATTTGTCACTGCAGGAAAAACAAAAAAATGCATGAAAAAACATATTGCTGCCAATCATTTACCATCTCATGGCCTAATAAAAATCAAATATTCCATTCATTTGGTTCCACTTATCCAATTCTGCGTCACAGAGGGTCTGGAGCCTATCCCAGCTGCCATAGGGCGAGAGGGGGGGTACACCCTGCACAGGTCACCAGCCTGTCACAGGGCCAAGACAGAGAGACAGATAACCATTCACATCGATGGGCAATTCAGAATCACCAAATGACTTATCCCTACAAATTGCATGTCTTTGGACTGTGGTAGGAAGCTGGAGTCCCCTAAGAGAACCCACACATACATGTGGATAACATGAAAACTCCACCCAGTAAGGCCCCAGGCAGAAGGTGGATTTGAACCCAGGACCTTCTTATCTTCTTGGTGTGTGCCAACAGTGCTAACATTTGCACCGCCATGTTCCTCTCCTCCGTAAAATGTATTTTATGTAAATTATTTTAGTTATTTGGATGTTTGATAAAAAAAAAACAGTGGCGGTATGTAAGAATACTGGCCTTTGAAGGGTTAAAATACCCAAAAATATATGCAATATTTGATATATTTATTTCAAGCTGAAGTAGTTTTAAAAGACTGGATCATTTAAAGTGGAAAAAAATATTACTGCATAATATTTTTACAACAGTTTTTGGATAGAGGACAGTATGTGTCCTTAGGATCACGAATGTAAGTTTTTTACAAAACCTGATACTGTAGAAAAACAAAAAATGCATGAAAAAGAATGTTGATGCCAATCAGTGACTCATCTCAGGGCCTAATAAAAATAATAATCCAATAGTCCCCAAAATACATTTTATGGAAATTATCTGAGTTTTCTTGTTTCTGTCCATGAAAACACAGTGGCACTGTGTAAGTAAATGGGCCTATAAAGGGTTAAAAATTTTCAAAAAGTATATAATATTTGGTATCTATATGTCAGGCTGAAGTAGTTCTAAAAGACTATATCATTTAAAGTGGAAAAAAATATTACTTTATAATATTTTTACAGCGGTTTTTGGGACAAGGACACATTTTGTCCTTAGGAACCACGAAAGTAAGTTTTTTAAAGGATCACCCAAGGGTTAAGAAGATCACTCAACAAAGGTATGTTGTGTTTCAGCACTTTTTTAAAACTGTGCCTTTCTAGCCCCGCTGAATGCTGCTCACATTCCCACTGCTGTCCATCATTGCTGTATAACAGTGACTGAGCAGCTCCACTGGGACAGCTAAAGGTCAGCTCACTGACACGTAATGCAGGAAGTGAGAAAGTGACTTTTTCTTAAAGGCAACAACCACTGTGAGTTATCAAGATTATAATCAAATCAGTGAAATGAAAGAGGAACAAAGACTCAGCAAACACTACGACATACGGTGAATGCAGGCAGAGGTGTAGAAGCTCCATGGACTCATTAGGGGCCTGAAAGAGACGAGGTGACCGAAGTGCTGTTTAGGCCATTATTATAGATGTTATTAGGAAGTGATTAGACAGGAGAGGGGTTTTCAGGAAATCCTGTTAAAGGATCACTTTATGCCACATATCAGAAGAAGACGAATTAAAGGCACGACTGGGTGGTAACATTCACGTAGTGCTGTTTCTGCTGTCTGTACAGCTCATCGTCTTCATCTTGTTCTCTCGGTGCCTTGAGTGGAGGTGGATTCCCCCGTCTGAAGATGCTACAGTAGAGTGGACCAACACATACGTGAAGGTCCGCGTGTATCAGAACGGCTCTGACCAGCCTGGAGAACAGAGCTGTTTCTACAGAGGCCGAACGGAGATGAATGAAGACCCGCTGAGAACCGGAGACCTCAGTCTGACCCTGAGACAGATGAAGACACAAAGACCTACACCTGCACCGTCTGCAGCAGGGAGGAAACATCCTGATGGAGAAACCAGTGGAGCTGAAAGTCACAGGTCAGAGGATCCAGCATCTAACATCTGAAGCACCAAAATTCATCAATGACATTTCATATGAATGACATCAGTATGTTTATGAATATACATAACAAAGACTACCTACGAAGAATGGAAAGGTCTGTAATTTTTATCATAGGTACACTTAAGCTGTGAGAGACAGAATCTAAAAAAAAATCACATTGTATGATTTTTAAATAATGAATTTGCATTTTATTGCATGAAATAAGTATTTGATACAGTAGAAAAGCAGAACTTAATATTTGGCACAGGAACCTTTGTATGCAGTCACAGAGGTCAGACCTTTCCTGTAGTTCTGGACCAAGTTTGCACACTGCAGCAGGATTTTGGCTCACTCCTCCATACAGATCTTCTCCAGATGTTTCAGGCAACATTGAGTTTTGGCTCCTTCCAAAGAGGGTTCGGGTCTGGAGACTGGCTCGGCCACTCCAGGACCTTACGGAGCCACTCCTTAGCTGCCCTGGCTGTGTGTTTGGTGTAATTGTCATGCTGGAAGACCCAGCAATGACCCATCTTCACTGCTCTTACTGAGGGAAGGAGGTTGTTGGGCAAAATCTCAGGATACACGACCCCATCCACCCTTCCTTCAATACGGTGCAGTCGTCCTGTCCCCTTTGCAGAAAAGCACCCCAAACTATGATGTTTCCACTCCCATGCTTCACGGATGGGACGGTGTTTTTGGGTTGTACTCATCCTTCTTCTTCCTCCAAACACGGCGAGTGGAGTTAATACCAAAAAGCTCTATTTTTGTCTCATTGACCACGTGACCTTCTCCCATGCCTCCTCTGGATCATCCAGTTGGTCACTGATGAGCTTCAGACAGGCCTGGACATTTGCTGACGTGAGCAGGAGGACCATGCGTGCCCTGCAGGACTTTAATCCATGACGGCGTAGTGTGGTACTGACGGTCATCTTTGAGCCTGTGGTCCCAGCTCTCTGCAGGTCATTGACCAGGTCCCCCTGTGGAGTTTTGGGCTGATTCCTGACCCTTCCTAGAATCACTCTTACCGCACGAGGTGACATTTTGCATAATGAGTCAGGAACCGGCACGGATCCATTTTGGATTTATTCATGTTCTATGGATCCAAAAGGACTCCAGCCATTCTGCCACTCATCTGGCCCAGAGCTGTTTCTGATCACATCATGGCTTCATATGAGTTTATTGTAAGTGCTGCAGGTCAGTGAGGATGGATCCACTTCAAAGACAGTGTCACTAACAGAGGCTGACAGCAGTATGAAGACCAGGGCTCACTGACAGAAAGGTCAGGAAAGCTGATGTTTCTGTGTGGAAACCTTCTTAAGCGTCATGTATCCAGTAAAGCAGCAATCATGAAATCCTCAATAAAAAGAGAGCTTGTTGCAGCCCATCAGTGTGATGTTCACTGAACAATGACTTCAGAAAGGAAATGGTCATAAACTGTGGCAAAAACTTTATTGATCTAAAACACTTTAACAACAGTTCAGACATCAGTTTGATGCAAGGACAAAATTTACATGAACCAAAGTAAGGAAAGCAAGCAAACTGTCTTACATTCATGTTTGCAGTTATAAAACATCCTCATCCACACACCCCACAGAGAGGGTGTGAGTGTGTGGAACCACTGAGAACTGGGGTTATTAGAATTTAGCATTTTACATTACAGTATAGTTATCATGTCGGGCTAACGAGGGAAAGTGGAAACAGCAGGAGCACAGCTGAGCACAGTGACACTGACGAGAAGCAGAACTAAACACACTGCACAAGAAACAAGACTTTACCAAAATAAAACAGGAAGTGGACACCAAGGCTAAGACACCAGAACATGACAAACCTTAACCACAAACCGAAACACTGGACACAGCCCAGGACTGTGACAGGAACCTGTCACGGTCCTGGGCTGTGCCCAGTGTGCCCATCACCTTGCCTGGGATGGGGGTTGGATGATGTGTTAGGTGGTGAAGATGAGGATGACTGGAGCACTGAGACTCTGACATAAGAGGCTGCAACGAACCTAGAGGAGCAGCTGTGGCTGCAGGGGGGGGGGCTTTGAGACTGCTGCTGCACGGGGGGGGGGGGGGGGGGGGGGGGCTTGGAGACTAAGAAAAATAATAGAAGATTAACATGCATAAACACACACACACACACACACACACACACACAGTCTTGCTGTGGTTTGTAGTAATGTGTGTGTGTACCTCTGTCATGAATGTACTCAATAATGAGGGCAAGAAGCTGCAACCACCCTCATACAGATCCAGAGGCAAGCAGGGAAAGACCCAGGGGACCCGGGCCATCCACGGCCCACCAGGAGCTGTATGCAGTGGGAGGACCCCCCCCCCTCCCCCAAAGACCCTATGTGTGTGTGATGTGTTGTTTGATTGAGTGGGAGGAGGGGAAGGGCCAGGATATAGATATATCCTGATTTCTTCAGTGATGCTAAATGTAGAAAACCATCATTGTTAATAAGTGTCCACCCAGTAACAGTAACATCTGCATGGTGTGATGATCCATCAAACTGTTTCCCTTCTTCTGTCTGAAGGTCCTGCTAATAACCTGTTCACCATGAAGCTCAAAGGAAACACATCCAAACACATCGATGGTCATCTCAGAAAATCAAACTTTGTTCTGGACAAACTTTAATCAGCTCCATCTTAAAGCGCTTTCAGACTAAACCACCACGTTAGGTTAAAGGGGGCTTCTGCTGGAGGTGTTGGTGGTCTCTTAGTTCTGAAGGTTCTTACCTGAGGGATGCTGTGATTGGCTGATGGGCTGCAGAGCTGCTGACTCATTAAAACCACGTGCTTCATGTTGGAGCTTCCTGTGAGCGGGCTGGTCGGTGAACTCTGTGGTAAAACTCTGACATAATTCAGCTGTTATGTTCATGATGGAGAGTTTGTTGATTTTAGCATCGCAGATAAAGCTGTTATACCTGCAGCTCAGTGCGCTGGAAAGGTTAGAGAAAAATACCATTTTAACATCAGGTTTAGGCAACAGATACAGTTTCATATCCAGCTGTCAATAAACACATAGGCCTGACATTACTTACTGAAAGATAATTCCACAGACATCATTACCTATGAAATCAAAGGAGGGGAGGTTTGGATTCAGGAGACAGACCCCCCCTCTGTTTTTAAGATCAGCTTCAAACTTTCCTTTATGATCAAGCTTATAGTTAGAGCTGGATCAGGTGACCCTGAACCCTCCCTGAGTTATGCTGCTATAGGCCTAGGCTGCTGGGGGGTTCCCATGATGCTCTTAATCATTAGTTATTATTAATCTCTGTCTCTCCCCCCTCAGCAGATGACCCCCCCCTCCCTGAGCCTGGTTCTGCTGGAGGTTTCTTCCTGTTAAAGGGAGTTTTTCCTTCCCACTGTCACCAAGTGCTGCTCATAGGCTGTTGGGTTTCCTCTGTATTACTGTAGGGTACATGAAGCCGCTGAGGCAGCTGTTTGCTGTGATCTATAGAAATCAGAGTGAAGTGAAGGGACAAAGGCAGGTTCAGTGCAATCACAAGCTCAGAGTCCAGCATCGAGCCCACGTTCCAAGATGTGACACCCACAGCAGTGCAGGCTGCAGATAAAGGTCAGGAAAGTTTCAGAGGTCAGAGGTCGCTCAGCAGAGGATGACGTGTTTCCTCACATTTAAAAAGTATTGGTCAGTGATGATGCTGCTGATGAGAATTAGCTCTTTAAAACTTAATGTGACCCTTTAAAAAGGAAAACACACTTTTTTTATTTATTTTTTTTTTTTGGCTGTCATGTCTGGCAGATCTTGCAAACAGAACTGTGATCTGAATGCA
>CM024194.1:60897380-60915345 GCA_013435755.1 Amphilophus citrinellus | reverse complement strand
TTACAGCTGCTGGTTCACTTTTGATTTTTGGTCAGCATTAACATGAAATTGTCAGGGTATTTTTATAGAGCTGTGTTTTTATACCAACCAGAGATTTAAATGATCTGACCACAAAACATTCATTATATCTCAGTAGTTTGTAACATAGCAATGTTTCATAAATTCCAGTTTAGTTACCATTCAGACAAAAAGATCCAGAGAATATTATCATATCTGGATCGTTGGGGTAGCAGCCTAAGCAGAGAAGCCCAGGCCTCACTCTCCCAGGCCTCACTCTCCCAGGCCTCACTCTCCCAGGCCTCACTCTCTCAGGCCTCACTCTCCCAGGCCTCACTCTCTCAGGCCTCACTCTCCCAGGCCTCACTCTCCCAGGCCTCACTCTCTCAGGCCTCACTCTCCCAGGCCTCACTCTCTCAGGCCTCACTCTCCCAGGCCTCACTCTCCCAGGCCTCACTCTCCCAGGCCTCACTCTCTCAGGCCTCACTCTCCCAGGCCTCACTCTCCCAGGCCTCACTCTCCCAGGCCTCACTCTCTCAGGCCTCACTCTCCCAGGCCTCACTCTCTCAGGCCTCACTCTCCCAGGCCTCACTCTCCCAGGCCTCACTCTCCCAGGCCTCACTCTCTCAGGCCTCACTCTCCCAGGCCTCACTCTCCCAGACCTCACTCTCCCAGGCCTCACTCTCCCAGGTCTCACTCTCCCAGACCTCACTCTCCCAGGCCTCACTCTCCCAGGCCTCACTCTCTCAGACCTCACTCTCCCAGGCCTCACTCTCCCAGGCCTCACTCTCTCAGGCCTCACTCTCCCAGGCCTCACTCTCTCAGGCCTCACTCTCCCAGACCTCACTCTCCCAGGCCACCTCCTCCAGCTGATCTGGGGGACCCCAAGACGTTCCCAGGCCGGCCAAGAAAGGTTCACACTCGACTGCGAACCGTTCCACTGCGAGCTGGAGGCCACCACCTGATGAGGCCAACAAAAAGCAGAGATGAGATTCTGGGGCTGCCAAGGCGGAAGCATTCCACCACTTGGCTATGCCTAAAAAAATTTATTATATTATATTATATATTATATTATATTATATTATATTTATTAATTTATTATAATTTAAATGATTAAACAGGATCGGTGACAAAGGGCAGCTCTGGTGAAGTCCAACACCACTGCAATTGTAAAGGGGAGGGTTGGTCCACAACAATGGCTCAGACACCTCATACTCTCGTACCACAACCCAGAGAATAACCTGATGGACGCAGTCGAATGCCTTCTCCGAGTCCACAAAACACATGTAGACTGGTTGGGCAAACTACGACTCAAATATCCTGGAGAGGATAAAGAGCTGGTCCTGCTTTCCACGACAAAACAAAAGCCTCTTGAATCTGAGGCGTGACTGACGGACAAATGGCATATGGCAGGTGGAGGTGAAGGTGGAAGAAAGCTCAGCATCTGTTATCCTGCCCTGCAAAACAAACCCTGATCTGCCTGAAGACACCACAGTGGAGTGGACTCGCTCTGACCCAGCTGGAGGAGGTGGCTGGGGAGAGGGAAGCCTGGGCTTCTCTGCTTAGGCTTCTGCCCCCGCAACCCGGCCCCGGATAAGCAGAAGAAAATGGATGGATGGATGGATGGATGGATGGATGTAATTGTGGAGTTAAGGCAGCCTACTTTGTGGTGTTAACTTGTTCTTTTCACACTGACAAAATCTACAGCAACTAGTTGCTAATTTCATGTGATCCACAGATCACACAAACAGCTGATTGATATTTGCATCTGTGCGTCCTCACAGTGTCCCACCAAGTCTTCACTGTGGAGGTGTACCAGGGGGCAGAGTCAGTACTGCTCCCCTGTGAGATGCCATTTATAACAGGACTCGCCACAGCGGTGTGGAGCCGCTACGACCTCAACCCTCCAACCGTCCACCAGCATCAGCGGGCGAGCGAGGACCAAAACAGGCGTTACAGCAGCCGAACATCCGTGAAGATCGATGCTGCGATGACCAGAAAGTTCAGCCTGACTCTGAGGAAACCCCACATCTTTGACAGCAGCAACTACACCTGCACCTTCAGAGAGTTTGGAGAAGAGCCGAGCCTGACAGATGTTCAGCTGCAGGTCAAAGGTCCAACACTTAATTATATTCATTTTTTTACCACAATTAGTTTGTCCTTTCATTTGACAGGTGAGACTCTCACTACAGGTGAGAAAGCCAGCAGCACATTAGTGAATCTAAAACATTTCCTTCGTCTCTGCAGTGAATCATTTGGCTTTCAGTGAAAAAGAGATGGCAGCATGGTTTAGCAGTGATCTCTACTGCTGCCTCACAGCAGGAAGCACCTGCATTTGAATCCACCTTGGCCTTTCAATTCAATCTGATTTATGCAGGAGACGGGACAAAAGACACGCTGTGGACCAGAGCCAGAGATTAATAATGATTAAATATAGAGTCAGGTATAAAAAAAGGTGAACAAAAAGAAAACACTGGTCCACTGAGGTCTTTAAGCTCTGCTCTCTCTTTCTAGTCCCTGTCAGTACTCTAGCTGCAGCATTTTGGATCAGCTGAAGGCTTTTCAGGGAGCTTTTAGGACAGCCTGATAATAATGAATAACAATAGTCCAGCCTAGAAGTAATAAATGCATGAATTAGCTTTTCAGCATCACTCTGAGAAAGGATGTTTCTAATTTTAGAAATATTGCACAAATGCAAAACATCAGTCCTACTTATTTGTTTAATATGTGCATTGAAGGACATATCCTGGTCCAAAATGACTCCAGTGGGTGTCAGCAAAAGCCTCCACTGTGGGCTTTTGCTGACATCTTCCTTGAAGATTCCTATTGGTGGCGCAGCACTGATGGAAAAGTGCACTCTGACACCAGCTGGTTCTTTGCCATTGGTGGGACACCGTACGTGGTGGTTCCTGTTTGTGGGACACACTTGAAACAGATCCAGTTTTCATGTAATCTGTTTAACTTCCACCTGAAGGCCTCTGTGCTGAAACTGGTTTGAGTCTTTTAGGTTAAAGGTGCCTCTGTGATGAAAATAAAGGCATTTCCATTTTTGGAATAAAGACAGTGCCTTTGAGCTCCTTGGTGATTTAGACACCTCACTGTTCATACTAGTAGCTGTGATTACAGAGAGTGAACAGCATACAGGTGCAGAGTCTCTGGAGGCCGGCTGCAGGCTGCTCATAGGATCAGACTTTGGGAATAGTGCTGATGGTTTCTGTGGGGCCACTTTGCTCTAGTTTGGGTGGGTAAGACAGCTTGTTTGGGTGAGCTGAGCCCACACCTGACCAGAACCGGCCTGATCAACCAGAGCAAAGAGTGACTGTTTTAGAAGGTGATAGCTGTGTTTGCACTGGAACAAAACGTCCTGCTAATTTTCTGGAGCGTCAACAACACCCTAAACCACAATGGAAAGAAATACTGAAAAGAGCTGTAAATAACAAGCTCCATATTTATACAGTAGATTGTATTGTTACAGTGGCTCTAACCCTCGTGTTGTTGCTTTCTTACAGAGCCGTACACTTTTCCAGGTGAGGCCTGTGTCTTCTGGCTCTCCTGGCTGTTGCACTTGGTGTCATTGTGGCTCTTGTATTATATTTATACTCATCAAAGGTATGTTGTGTCTGTATTACTTAAGAAAAACACTTAAGAAAAACTCAACACTACAACATAGAGTGCAGGTGGAGGTGGAGGTCAGGTGTAGAGGTCAGGTTGAGGACCCCAAAATCAGGACTGGAGGGGGAGTGTGTGAACTCCAACACCAGACTCTACAAGGCCAGAAAACACACTTGATAACAAGACCCAGACAGAGAGGCACACAGCAGGAGGAAAACCAATGACATCACCACAAGGAAACACTGAGACAGTACAGACAGAGCAGGTGATGGAAACAGCTGGGAGGGAAACACAGGAAGCAGAACTAAACCCAAAACTTACCAAAATAAAACAGGAAGTAACCAAACGGACCAGGACACAAGGACAGGGAATGAACAATGAACACACACACACACACACACACACACACACACACACACACACACACACACACACACACACACACACACACACACACACACACACACAGGGATGAATCCAGATAAGCAAAACTCTAACAAACTCAGAACACAGTAGAAATGCAATGAGAAGAGAAGCTCAGGGAAACAACACAAAGGCCCAGCACCAGGACTCTGAGTCATTTGGGGATTGAAGGAGATGGAGCATCTTTCAGATATACATCTACTGCAGTTCATTTATTCCTCAGTGCTGTGCAGTCCAATAAGGTAAATCTGAACGTTATTAAGAAACACTTAAAAGCCGGTTTTCAGGGAAAACTGCTAAATGTTCAGTGTCTATGTGTCAGGACAAGATCCAGAGTACCAGTGAGTCGACTCATTAGATTTGGAGAGAAGCCAATTGAGTCTAATAATAGATTAAAGTGCTTCATAATGAGCTTCACTACATTATTTCCTCCTAGCTAAGCTACGCAGTTAGGGACAGGTAGGCAGGAGGTAACAAGCAGAACCAGTTTGTGAGTTTTCAGTTAGGTGAAGTCAGGGTTTCTAACCATCATCCTCCTAAAATAAAAGTCCTTTTTTCAGGTTTTTTTTAGAAAACACAAAACTTAACCAAATATTGATTTGGGCAAAACTTAGATTTTCATTGAAAAATGAGTCAGGCCATTATTCTAAGAGGGTGATGAAAAGGTTCATTGATGAGCCAGAGATGAAGATGCTGCTTCTGACAGTTACTATCAAACCAGTCAAACATGTTTTAGCACTAATGTGCTCAGAGCTTCTGCTGTCTGTACAGCTCATGCTGTGCTCTGTGGTCCTCTCAGTTAGCAGGATGGAGGTGGATTCAGGGCTAAAGTCTGTCCAGCTGCCCTTCAAAACCACAGAAAGCCTGCCTGAAGATGCTGCCGTGGTGTGGTGGGACAACAGTGATAGGAGGGTCCACGTGTATCAGAACAGCTCTGACCAGCCTGGGGTACAGGACAGATGTTACAGAGGACGAACGGAGATGAACGGAGACCTGCTGAGAACTGGAGACCTCAGTCTGACCCTGAGACAGCCCACAGGGAGAGACACAAACACCTACACCTGCACCGCCTCCAGCAGGGAGGGCAACATCCTGATGGAGAAAGAGGTGGAGCTGAAAGTCACAGGTCATTGCTTTAGATACACGTGAAGGGTCAGAGGTCAGTGCTATAGATACACGTGAAGGGTCAGAGGTCAGTGCTA
This sequence comes from Amphilophus citrinellus, assembly GCA_013435755.1. Taxonomy (NCBI): domain Eukaryota; kingdom Metazoa; phylum Chordata; class Actinopteri; order Cichliformes; family Cichlidae; genus Amphilophus; species Amphilophus citrinellus. Next base: position 60,910,111 of record CM024194.1, on the reverse strand, counting down.
TAGATACACGTGAAGGGTCAGAGGTCAGTGCTTTAGATACACGTGAAGGGTCAGAGGTCAGTGCTATAGATATACGTGAAGGGTCAGAGGTCAGTGCTTTAGATACACGTGAAGGGTCAGAGGTCAGTGCTTTAGATACACGTGAAGGGTCAGAGGTCAGTGCTATAGATACACGTGAAGGGTCAGAGGTCAGTGCTATAGATACACGTGAAGGGTCAGAGGTCAGTGCTTTAGATACACGTGAAGGGTCAGAGGTCAGTGCTTTAGATACACGTGAAGGGTCAGAGGTCAGTGCTATAGATACACGTGAAGGGTCAGAGGTCAGTGCTTTAGATACACGTGAAGGGTCAGAGGTCAGTGCTTTAGATACACGTGAAGGGTCAGAGGTCAGTGCTATAGATACACGTGAAGGGTCAGAGGTCAGTGCTTTAGATACACGTGAAGGGTCAGAGGTCAGTGCTATAGATACACGTGAAGGGTCAGAGGTCAGTGCTATAGATACACGTGAAGGGTCAGAGGTCAGTGCTTTAGATACACGTGAAGGGTCAGAGGTCAGTGCTATAGATACACGTGAAGGGTCAGAGGTCAGTGCTTTAGATACAAGTGAAGGGTCAGAGGTCAGTGCTTTAGATACACGTGAAGGGTCAGAGGTCAGTGCTATAGATACACGTGAAGGGTCAGAGGTCAGTGCTTTAGATAAACGTGAAGGGTCAGAGGTCAGTGCTATAGATACACGTGAAGGGTCAGAGGTCAGTGCTTTAGATACACGTGAAGGGTCAGAGGTCAGTGCTTTAGATACACGTGAAGGGTCAGAGGTCAGTGCTTTAGATACACGTGAAGGGTCAGAGGTCAGTGCTATAGATACACGTTAAGGTCAGAGGTCAGTGCTATAGATACACGTGAAGGGTCAGAGGTCAGTGCTATAGCTGGCTCCTGTTTTTTGTGCCTGAGTGCATCGTTTCCTTTCTTCTTAAAGTGTATTGAGTTCATGGTTCCTGACATGCAGGAGTTTCTTGTATCAAACACTTTAGTGTGAGTCTATTTTAAAATAATCAAACCTTCTCGTGTTTTCTGAGTCCGGCTCTTTGGACAGGAAACAGTTCAGAATGACTAAAGATGCAGCTGGAAACATGAAAAATGATGAACGCAGGATTCAAAATGAAACCCTGAATGAAATGATTGACAATGAGCTCACAGTACATTCATATCCAACCACAGATCATTCACTGCTGATCAGGCTCAGAAGAAGAACTACACCACACACTGCTCTCACAATATATAAAAATCAATATCAAATCATATGATGGATCACAAATCAATCAAAATGATTCTAATTTTAGTCTCAGTGGATTCAGCTTGAAGGGGGCAGTAGAACTACACAGCCTTTATTTTACTGTCCATGATGTCATAAGTTAAACTAAGGTTGAAGCCACATGATCTGAACTGCCTGTCCTCATCAGTGCAGCGTGGTGTAGGTGGGGGGGTGAACACAGGCTGGTCTTCATTCACTCAGCTGGAAAACTGCCCGAGCAGACGGAGTCCACAACCTTCCAGAGAAGGAACAGCAGGGTGTGTGATAGGAGCTCATCCAGGTGTGCGACGCTCTTCTACAGGCTAAAGCTAAACTAGCAGGCCTCATTAATACAGGGCATCACCTGGACCCCAACATCATCATCATCATTCAGCTCTCAGATCAATGGTGATGCTGCAAAAAAACTCTGTGTTTGTAAAGAGAAGGAGAGTCATCAGGAAAGCTCTGAAGCTGGCAGCTCTCTGAGCAGAAGCTGAAGCCTGTGGTGTAGAGGGTGAAGAGGACGGGACAGAGGACAGTTCACTGTGGAACAAGCAGACCAGCGTGTGGGACAAAAGCAGATCCATCCAACCAAAGAAAATGGTATCTTTCTGTGTGGATTTTCCATGTCTTCCCCACTTTTGCATGGGCTCTCTCCTGGGAACGGCTCTCACAGTACAAAGATCTGTGCTGATTGAGTTCGGTTCATCTCTTTCCATTATATGAGTATGAATGTGTGTCTCTCTGTGTCGGCCCTGCGACAGGCTGCTGACCTGTACAGGTGTCCCTGCCTCTCGCCCTATGTCAGCTGAGATAGCCTCCATGTTGAGCTTTGTGGAACACAAATTTAAAGACTTCAGCAAGTCTGTGTTGCTTCCTCCTCATGTCTCAGTCTAATGTTGTATTCACTGCTCTTTCACTTTTTCATTGTGTCTATTTTTGTTAATCAATGAACCCTGTTGACATGTTCTTTAATTAGTGAGACACTCTTTAATGAACTCAGACCAATCCTTTCTTTTGGACCAGTGAAACCGTATTGATGTCAGTCTCATTGTGTTGTTGGCTTCTTACAGAGCCCTACACTCTTCCAGCTGAGGCCTGGGTTCTGCTGGCTCCTTTGGCTCTTTTGGTTGTTGCACTTGGTATAATTGTGCGTCTTGCAGTACATTTAAGAAGATCACTCAACAAAGGTATGTTGTGTTTCAGCACTTTTTTAAAATTGTGCCTTTCTAGCCCCGCTGAATGCTGCTCACATTCCCACTGCTGTCCATTATTGCTGTATAACAGTGACTGAGCAGCTCCACTGGGACAGCTAAAGGCCAGCTCACTGACACGTAATGCAGGAAGTGAGAAAGTGACTTTTTCTTAAAGGCAACAACCACTGTGAGTTATGAAGATTATAATCAAATCAGTGAAATAAAAGAGGAACAAAGACTCAGCAAACACTACGACATACGGTGAATGCAGGCAGAGGTGTAGAAGCTCCATGGACTCATTAGGGGCCTGAAAGAGACGAGGTGACCGAAGTGCTGTTTAGGCCATTATTATAGATGTTATTAGGAAGTGATTAGACAGGAGAGGGGTTTTCAGGAAATCCTGTTAAAGGTTCACTTTATGCCACATATCAGAAGAAGACGAATTAAAGGCACGACTGGGTCGTAACATTCACGTAGTGCTGTTTCTGCTGTCTGTACAGCTCATCGTCTTCATCTTGTTCTCTCAGTGCCTCGAGTGGAGGTGGATTCCCCCGTCTGAAGATGCTACAGTAGAGCGGACCAACACATACGTGAAGGTCCGCGTGTATCAGAACAGCTCTGACCAGCCTGGGGTACAGGACAGATGTTACAGAGGACGAACGGAGATGAATGGAGACCCGCTGAGAACTGGAGACCTCAGTCTGAGCCTGAGACAGCCCACAGGGAGAGACACAAACACCTACACCTGCATCGCCGACAGCAGGGAGGGCAACATCCTGATGGAGAAAGAGGTGGAGCTGAAAGTCACAGGTCAGTGCTTTAGATACACGTGAAGGGTCAGAGGTCAGTGCTATAGATACACGTGAAGGGTCAGAGGTCAGTGCTATAGATACACGTGAAGGGTCAGAGGTCAGTGCTTTAGATACACGTGAAGGGTCAGAGGTCAGTGCTTTAGATACATGTGAAGGGTCAGAGGTCAGTGCTTTAGATACACGTGAAGGGTCAGAGGTCAGTGCTTTAGATACACGTGAAGGGTCAGAGGTCAGTGCTTTAGATACACGTGAAGGGTCAGAGGTCAGTGCTTTAGATACACGTGAAGGGTCAGAGGTCAGTGCTATAGATACACGTGAAGGGTCAGAGGTCAGTGCTTTAGATACATGTGAAGGGTCAGAGGTCAGTGCTATAGCTGGCTCCTGTTTTTTGTGCCTGAGTGCATCGTTTCCTTTCTTCTTAAAGTGTATTGAGTTCATGGTTCCTGACATGCAGGAGTTTCTTGTATCAAACACTTTAGTGTGAGTCCCTTTTAAAATAATCAAACCTTCTTGTGTTTTCTGAGTCCGGCTCTTTGGACAGGAAACAGTTCAGAATGACTAAAGATGCAGCTGGAAACATGAAAAATGATGAACGCAGGATTCAAAATGAAACCCTGAATGAAATGATTGACAATGAGCTCACAGTACATTCATATCCAACCACAGATCATTCACTGCTGATCAGGCTCAGAAGAAGAAGAACTACACCACACACTGCTCTCACAATACACTCACAGAAATGATTCATGGCAGAGTTAAGTTTTATGCATTTACATCTATTTGACTTTATTTAAAAACTCATATTTTTTAAATGTATGCCTTAAAATTAATTAATATCTACATAATCTAATCAATTCTTAAATGTATTGAATGTAAGTAGTTAATATGTACCTAAACAGTTTAAATAATTACAGTTGTAAAACAAACAAGATTCTGTTATGTAAAATTTATGTGATTGGTTTTCATTGAAGTAATGAGATGTGAAATGGGGAAACCGGTAATGATGTCTTGCACCAGTAGGTGGCAGTAATGTCCCTTTAAGTTGGTTGCAAACCATCTCAAAATGATAAAAGAAGAAGAGGATGCACTGCACATTCCCGGGTCTCCAGCACTGTGGTTCATGTGGGTAGCAGTCGTCCATGTGACGGTAAGCGATCCTAGACATCCTTTGTTCTATTACTTTTAAATGTGCCCTAATCGTGCAGTTTATATCACATCACATAAATATCAATTCATTTATATAGTTTGTAATTATTTTAAGCAGTTTTATCTTACGCTGGTGGACCAGACAATACCAGCACATGTTAGCATCACAACTAGCAAGCTAGCTATTTCACGACATCTTAGCTAGTTTGGTAATACAGCTTGATACTGGATTAAATTAACCTCTTTCGGTTTTCATGACTAGTAACATAAGTTGCAAAGCAAGCTGGATAGCATTCTCTTTGGCCACAACATTTAGCATAATTATTTTGTAATAAGTTAGGCTCTGTCCGCTAGCTTAAAGGTGAACTTGAGAACTCCATGCCATGGGGTTGTTTTGGTAGGTGCAAACTCATTACTTTTCGAGGAAATTCTGCGGTGTGAATGCAAAATATGGCATTTCTGTGATTCATGCAAATCTGCAATTAAAATATTTCTTTTTTTGAGGGGGTCAGTGTGCTTTGCGAGCTCAGTCATGAGTACAAATCACATTGTTGGGAGTGTTTTCCGGACTCCGCGGCACTTGTAAGCCTCTTTCCCGCTTTTTTTAATGATGCTGCTTTCCTGCTTGTTAAACCTAGTCATGCTGCGTTTTACAGTGCGCATAATTTATCCGTTTTTTGTGGTGGCTGTGACATAATTCTTCTGGCTTGCTGTCCGTGATGCAGAGTGTGCTGCTGGTCTGTTTGTGTGTGGAAGCATGAATTCATTACAGTCCATTGAATTGCCTGAATGATCCAGACATTTTTTCTTTAGGTTGTAGTTTGTAGGTAGTATAGGCCAATAATGATGTAATGATTTTCATGCAGTAAACTGAGTTCAGTTTTGGTCCTCGATACTTACCCTCCTCCCAGCTGTCTTTGTCTCCTCTCTACTGACTACCTATTTTGCCATTCTCCTCACTCTTCTAGCCTTTTTTCTTTCCAAACCATTCTATTACTCACCTCGCTCTAGTATTCTTCTCCTTGCAAGCCACCTCTCATAACCTCTTCTGTTAACCTTCTCTCCTTTCTCCTACTCCATCCTCTCTCAACCAGCTGTCCTCCCTTTGATAATATTCTGTTTAATAAAAACTCATCAGTTAATACTAATACTGTCTCCTGTCTGTGCATTCTGCTTGGGTGGTTAAGTATTTAAATAAACAAAACTAACTTTGGGTCTCCACCTTAGATTAGCAAAGCAGGATGGCAGGACGAGTAACTTTCAGAGTCCTCTTTGGAGGTGAAGACGATGCAAGAAAACTCACCATTGAATCTGGAATACCAAACACTGTGGAGGAATTCGCTCTTCAAATAAAGACTTTCTTCCAAGTGAATGAGCCATTCAGACTTCAGTACAGAGACAGAAAAATGGATGATCAGTTCATGAACCTCTCATCAACTTCAGAACTTGAAGATAAAGCTACTGTGAAAGTTGTGTTCATGTCTTCTGAGACAACCAGCTCTAATCCACTCTCAAGAGATACCAGCCCCACAATCCCTGGTACTCCTTCCACTGTCTGCTCCTCATCTCATGGAGCAAATGATTCAGACTCCTACAGCCGCAATGATACCATCATCTTGTCCTCGCCCGAGACCCGGTCCTGTTCTTGGCCCAAAGTCTTTGTTGTTCCTCGTTTCTCATACTGTGCTGAGATGATACTTCACTCTGGAAATAATGAGTTCAATGCACATGGAACTTTGCTGTCTCCTACCCCAAAAACACGTTCTGATATTCTTGAGGGCCTAGCTGAAGAAATCATGAAGTATACAGCATATCCAAAAGATGAGCAGCTAGAAGAAGTGGCCAAGGCCCTGATACAGTCCCACCCATGTCTACTGGAGAAAGGCACTCGCAGTGGCTACTGTGGTTGGAAGCACTACTTGAAAATAAAGATGATGAACTTCAGATCAAAGCTCAGGTATGTGTTTTATTTAATGGGCTCTATTTTGTTTCCATCTTTTGCTATACAACATTTGTGCCGGTGCAAGATATTACATGTTAGTCCAACACATTCTTAGATTAATTTAATGTAACGATAAAATTTATTTTTCTTCTCAGCCGAGCTGGACATCCTGAGGTTGCAGTCAACTCTCTGAAGAATAAACGGAAAGGCCAAGAGAAGCCAGCAGCCAACATCAAGAAGCCCAGGAAGGCAGAAGTTAATTTCTGTCCAAACATACCCAGAGGTGAAACAAGAGAGAGTATGGAGGCAGAAAGGGTGGCTCTACTGACAGAGGTAAAAAAGAAGAAAAAGGATGAGGCTGAGATCAAGAGGATGATGCAGCATACCTTCTCGATCAGGAGGCAGGAGGTTCTCCAGGAGCCAGCAATTCCAGAGTTCCAAAACAGATGGCCAGCACTCTTTGATGTCAGTGAGGTAAGTGTTAATTTGAAGTGTAGTGACTTGATCTATGAATGATCTTCTTTAGGAACTGTTAAAGTTTGTATCCTGTCTGTGTTGTCTTTTACAGATCAACTTGGAGTTTATACGACTGACAACTGTACCTCTGACCTCCAAATTCTTTGGAGAACTGGACCGTCTGACAGACAACCTTATCAAGGTTTTCAATACCAAAGGTGGAGCTGCAGGAAGAAAGATCACCGCCATAATGGCCCAGATGGATAATGTATGTATTTTGGGTTTCTTTTGTTTTGTTTTGTTTTGGCTAATCTGATAAGCATATGATTTGAGCAATTCAGCTGTATGTGAAATGTGGTCATATGTTAAATTTTTCAATGGTTTTTGTAGCCCTTTCAAAATTATTGTTTACTAAATGAGCTTAGACATTTGTTAGCTTTACATGAGTGGGGTAAACCAAGGTGATGGGGTGGTCAAGTAGGGAAATGTCACTGACTTTGTTTAGCCTCAGCACCTGTGTTTTAGTGAGTCTCTGACACTGACAAGCATGAATCATATGTTTGTTTGGTTTTTTTCAGAATGAAGACATCAATGTGAGGCGTGATTGTGTGCTGAGTTGTCTGAGCATCTACCTCAATGAAGACCTGAACACACTAGTTAAAGAATACGTGGTAGGTCAGCTGTCCTTTGTGCCAGATGTAATTTCCATCCAGATGTACCTGACAACATGTGCTGTTCATGAGAATGGGATAGACATGAGGACACATTGACCTTAACCACCAATAGTTCATCATTGAGTCCAGTGGGTTGTTTGTTTAGAATGAGAAATTCCCATAAAGCAAATGGTGGTAGTGCTGTCGCTTTGTAGGAAGTAAATCCACTTGGTCCAGAGGAACCCGAGGATAAAGTGGGCCGAGTTGGGGCACCTAAATGCCTTCACTATACCAGGGACGACAATTCTCGCCAAAAGAACAAGGTGAGGACACAGGTCCTTCATAGTTCTCATGACCCAGCAGCATGTTTTGGAAGTGTTAAGTAAGAAATGCCTTTCAAATAATGTCAGATCATTTTGATTCTTGGTTCTGATCAGCTGGATTCTAATGTTTGTTTGGGGGGGGTGTGTGTGGGGGATCACTAGGATGCATGTTGTGGACCGTCTGCATATGAACTCCAGCGCCTTGAGAACATCATACAGAAGGAAGCCTTCTTGTCTTCTTTGAAGATATGGCAAGTACGTGGACTTTATCTGAACCTATAACCAATACAAGCCTGATTAGCTGTTCTCCATTTCACACTCTCTCCCTATCATACTTTGTTTCTTCACGTAATCTCAGTCTCTTTTTCTCTCCATCCTGCTCTTTTTACTGTTGTCCCCTACTGTCCTCTCTGTATCTTTCTTTCTCTCATACTCACTTCTCTCCCACCAGTGTAACTTCACACACATTGAGCATGGGATTTTAAAAAAGTGTCAAATTTGGTCTTAATGGGTTCTCAATTTTTTTTCCTTCTGCAATGTAATTTACAAAGATGTCATTCCTGTCTTCCTCCATCAGCATATCTTGTAGTATGTATAGTGTTGCTGTCCATGGATAGAAACAATGGGATAATTACTGTTTTTCTCTGTGAAAAGGCAGCTGAGGATCTGAGGCAGTCAGTAAAGCCAAAGCCGGATGTCAGGAGGTAAGTCATAAAGCAGTGTAGTTGGAAGCATGAATTGTTTTTGCTGATGGTGCTGAATATTGACTAGAAGGGGGGTGAAGGGGGCCAAGGGGTGAAGGGAGAGACGGGGTTAGGTTAGGGAAAGGTTGGCTTTCTCTTCCCAATCGTCCTCCCTCCAACCTTCCTCTTACTCCTACTGTCCTCTCTTAGGCCGATGCAAGACAGCTCACTTCTTTACAGGTGCTGAAAAGTTGAATCATTTCAGCTTTTCAACGCTGCCCAGCACCTCCCCTGTTGATTACATAAGGTCAAGTTTTGTCACCAATTTGCAAATAACTGGGCAAAACACAGAGTGAGTCAGCTTTAGACTTAACGGGCTTGATGCACACACTCCACCACTTCCTGACTGGAAGACTGCATCTCTGTTTCTTGTACCATACTATTGTTTTAAGTGACATATCAGGTGCCCAGGCTCAGCTAAAACATGTGAGAGCAAAACTACTCCTTCAAAGGATAATTGTCAGATTTTAATTGTCACCGTGGCAGAAAAGTGCACAATATTCAAGAGTAGTACTGCACACCTGATTAATTACTTAAACTTATAGTATATACAGGAAATAAAGGTCTTTCTGTCAGTAACTAGTGGAGCTTGTGCATCAAGTCTATTATTCCAGTGAGGAGTGTAAGAAGGAGAATAAACCTTACCCCTACAAGATCTTAGGAGAGAGAAGAGGTGAGTAGAGAAGGCGGAGGGTAGAAGAGAGGGAGAGGTGGTTGGAGAGGTTTGCCTCCTTTTCTTCAATCCGTTTTCCCTGCACCAATGAACAGTTTCTTATTTGGCTCTTACAGCTACTGGCTACGTATTTACATCACTGATCTCTGAATAAAATCAGTGGGGGGTTCCTGGTTCTGTATTGCTAGATGTCTGTGTATTTTTAGTTGGTGTTTTGTTAACTGCATTTTTTTTCTGGCAGGTCAAAGGCTTCATTGGGAAAAGTGCCGGCTCTGCAGTGTCCCCGGAAATCCCTTCGTCTTAAAGAAGCACAAACCCTTACCCTCAGTGGTGGATCAACCCATCAACAAGTGAGAACAAGACGACTGCTGTAAAGGATAATTGTCAGTTTTTAATTGTTGTTGTCATCTTGATTGAAAAGTCCACAATTTGAGAGTAGACTGTGTATAATCTCATGTTAACAAGAACACAAAATGCATCCTTGAATATTTCTTTATTTTCCAGGCTTTTAGGAGGTGATCAAAGGTCTTAAGGTCATTGTTACCTTGAACATGCATCCATCTCATTCTCATGAACGCATATATGCAGCGCTTTAAAGAAATACCTTCAAATTAACATTCAGTTGGCTTGAGGATGAGCTGCTTAGATTTTGGTGGTCAAGGTTAGGTTCACACAGCTCATCATTCTGTTCTCTTTCTGTTCCAGGACACTGAATCCAGAGAGGCTGAGGCAGATGTTGCAGAAAAGACCATGGGCATCTACACTGTCCGAGCAGAGGGTCGTGGTCCTGATGGTCCAGGTAATGGACGCTTTGCTGATGTTGGTGTTGTGCTGGAAGGCGTGAAAGTTCTCCATAACCCGCAGAGTGTCAGCCATGCATGTGTGATGCTTTATGGGCTGATCTACGCACTCAACTTGAGCTATCCAAAACGCCTGAAGCGTACATTTGAGGTGTACCAGAAAATCCTGATGGACCTGGACTCAACCAAGCTTTCACCAAAAGTACAGGCACTGAAAATCAAATTGCTCCAGTGATTTGACTGGCAATAATGCACTTAAACAGCCCCTACCTGATTTTTCTTTGTTCTCAGACAGGATCTTGTGTTCAAATGACCCCTTAGTTCTTGAAGGGTGTGTCAGGGAAATACCAGTTTTTGTTTTGTTTTCTTATGATGCTGAAGCATTTAATGGGAGTGTTGTGAGTGTGGCTGTGTAGGTGGGTTCATAGATGGAGAGTTTCTAAAGTGTGTTAGCTGGCAGTGTTGCAGTGGCTCAGCTCAAACTACATTTGTCTTTCTTCCCAGATTTAATAGGACCTAGTTATGTGTTTAAAAGATATTTAATCTACAAAAAAGTGCTTTAAATTGTGTAATTTCATGTTTTTAATGTTTAATGTCAAGTTTTAATGTTAATAAAACTGTTGAATGAACAAGGTGGTCTGATTGTCATTAAGATTGTACTGAATGGAAAGGAATTGCATAAATGTGATGCATTTTGATTAATTTGGTTTATTAAATAACCATAAATGACATGTAATTAAAAGAAATATGTGCTATTTATTTTGTTTAGGTAACCTGATTATTATGCAATTCAGCTAATATACTTTATGTATTTGAAATAAATACACTTGTTATTATTAATTTAATTTAAATATACTTTAATAATAGTAAATACATAAACTTGACTATTATGCATTTAAAATAAATAGGCTTTATTACACTAATGAATATGCATCATGTAAGGTTTATTTGATAGGTTTGTGTTAAAATTATCTAAAAAAAGTAAATGGGAATTTGTCATGTAATAAAATTACATAAATCTTAAAAGTTAGGGTTAAATATTTCTGTGAGTGCAGCTGAAGTGACAAACAGGAAAACGAAGCTCATTTTATCCACAGTTTGACTTGAACTTAGTTTGTAAACCAACTATAGAGTTTGAGTTAGTTCCACTTTTTTCCTTTGCTCATTTTGATTGATTTCAGTGAAGCAAAATGTTTTGGACTCTTTGTTCTTTGCTTGGTTTTGGTTCACTAGAATAACCTGCAGAGAGCTCCAACAGTCAGAGTGGCCTCATCTCTGTTCACTCCAATGGAGCTTTGTTTGTGAAATATCAGCTGAATCTAATCTAGAAATAATTGTGTGTGTGAGCTCAGGAGGATTGAGCCTGAAGACTCTGCAGTGAGACAGCACCCTGACCCTGAGACTCCCCCTGACAGCTTCAAGCTTCTGATTTGGAAGAAAGCCAACATGACGCTTCCCAGTGCTCTGACCTTTGGAAGGAAAAGAAAAGGTCAAAGGTGGAGCCTGAATAGGATTCATTTGCATATTTGCTGCTGTTTGAATCCATAGCTGAGATTGTTGTTTGTAAATGAGGCCAAACATTTGTCTCCTCCTGGTGTCGCTGGGATAACTGTACATGTACTCTGATCTGTGAGTGAGTGCAGCACAGCACACAGCAGCAGAGACTGGATACAAGGAGAAGAGCACAAAGGACACACAAACACTGGGAGACATGCTGTTCATTTGATGACTTTATTAGAGATTTCCATCATGGAGTCATTGTGGGAACGAACTGCAGGGAAAAGAGCAAAGACCCAGAAATCCAATCCAGAGTTTCTCTGTGACAAACACAAACATGTTAAAGACACAAATAGACATTAATAGTCTTTAGTGACTGTTCATCCACATCAGTGTTTGTGTTGAAGACATCAGTGTTGGTCTCAGTGTGGTTAACAGCAGTCAGCAGTCCAATTAGAAAAAGCTCATTTCAAACACTTCATGCAGTTCATCTTCTCACCAGCAGAGGGCCACAAATCACCATCAGTGAAGACTTCAAGGAGATGTTAGTGACATCAGAGCTGCACATCAACATCTGATCAATATGGAAGTTCATGTTTCTGTCATTGGATCAGTTCACAAGCACAAAGCATGCAAATGTGCTCTTATTGTGAAAAGGTGCTCCTGCTGAGAGCTTCCTTCCTGTCCTGCTTCCATCACAGCTTCCAAAATGAGTCCAACAGTAAGAGCATGTGGAGAGGTTGGAAAAATGGCATTAAGAAAGAGAAATCAAAGATTTGGATGGATTTGAATGAGCTCAGACTTGTTGAAAATGCAGAGGAGCTGGTTGTGAAGTGAGCTTCAGAGAAACACAACATCCTGATATTCACTGTGAAGCTTTGAGTGGAAAAAGACAGAAAAACAACATGTGGATCCTGGAATAATGGCAGCTTCCATCTTTAAAGGACTGAAGAGGAAGAAGTTTACAAGGAATCATTGAGAACAGTTTCAAACATCAACTGATTGAATCCATGAATGTGAAAACGTGTTTGTGAGTGAAAGAGACAGACATGTACAGACTGAACTATCTGTTCAACAGTCAGAGTGTTTCTCTAACAGGAGGACGCTCTTTACACTCAGCTCAGCACACACACACTGAGCAACCAGGATACCAGAACCAAAACCCAGGATAAAGAGGTTCAGTGAATGTGGTGTTGAAG
>CM024194.1:60868719-60896880 GCA_013435755.1 Amphilophus citrinellus | reverse complement strand
CGCCACACTGGACTCTGACTCTAGCTGCGGGAACCCTCTGCGTTTTAGTGGCAAAAAGAATTTAAAGGAGTCGTCTGTTTCTTTGCCGATGAGCAGTTTATTCTCCCACATCTGTGTGAATAAACACAAATTTAGTGCAGCCACCTCATGGCGCTTCTGCATGCACTCCCTCTTCTCATCAGCGCCTCTTGCCGACTGAGGAGGTGTGCGCCATGCTAGCACATCTATAAAACACATAAAAACTTAGAAATACATAAACAAACAAAAAAAATATAAACAAAAATACACAGTGTTGTGATCATACAGTAATAATTAACGAAACAATTCTTAGGGACAAACCTATACCTGACACAACAGTGGCAACTGTTTACATGTACTTTTCCAGAACAATGAATAAACAGTAAACAAGAACATAAATAATTATACAGTAAGTTCAAAAGAGTAAAATGAACAAAAACAAATATGCATGTTATAAATAAAAAGGGAAGCTCACATACCTGTGTGAATGAACACAATTTAGTACAGCGACTCATGGAGCTCTGCATGCACGCCCTCTAGAGAACAAACCGGCAAACACATGAGAAGCTGCCTGTATGCTCTTGCAGCCTAGCTTAATACTAGCTTGTTGCAATCGAGTGCTGTACTCACAAAAAAAGGGATTCACACTAAAAACAACCAACAATGTCTCAACACTTAATTTATGAGCACAACAAGCAAGGTTTGAGCCGTATTTTAACACTTCTAACACATCAAATCACTCCATAACCAGAAGCACAACGTAACCTCACCTCTTCTCATCAGCGCCTTTTGCCGACTGAGGAGAGAGGAGGCCCGAAACCACCGGAAGTCACATGGAAGGGAAGTCGAAGTGACATAACAAAATAAAAGCTCCCAAAACATGAACATAGAAAACAAATACATACATATATATGAAAAATAACAACAAACCCAAATAACAGGGGATGGATTCTTGGTGGAATATAAAAAAAAAATCTTAACATTTTAAATACACCCGCTACATATGGTTATTATAAATGTGTGAAACATTGCTAAACACTGTGCTAATGGTGCTGATACTAGGCAAGCACGTGTTGGATGCTATGTAAGAGAAACCTTACATTGTTTATGTTCGAGAACTGATTTGAAAGTTTTAACCATTTTATTTTATTACCTGCCAGGTAAAACAAATGGTGAATTTTATTTCATTTGGTGAAGTAATTGATAAAATGAATCATAATTTCATGATTGATAAACAGATAAGACAGAAATTCATGATGCTTATTTACATGGGTAAAAACTATTCATGTATAGCAGTTATTGAGTTGGAAAGAAAACATGCATGTAAGTTAATGCTATTGATTATATTTTTTTAGTAACCGTAACAATGGTATTATTGAAAAACTGATTGATTAATGAGGTATAGCTAAGATAGAAGATTCTAGATGATACTGATTACTAGTCGTATGCAATAATACTATTATTGTTATACAGGCTAGGTTTCTAACGCTGATTTAGAAACCATCTGGTTGGACTGAATGGATTTCTCCTTGATTGGAGATGGAGAGCCTGAGCCCGGAACTGGATTCCTGAATGGAGAACAACATTCGTTTCTTCAGCATTGATTCATCATTGTGGTAACTACTCACCACAAGATCTGGAATGCTATTTGAGTGAAAAGAAAAAAAACAGAATGGTACCAGACGACTAACAAAGACAGACTCTGACTAAACGAACTATGGGTACTAATGGGAACATGAACAAACCTGATGTGGACTTTTGAATACCAGTTTGTGAAGTTGAATTCTTGTTTATACTTTTATTGTTTCCATGTTTAAAATATACTAATTGTTTAACTCATTTCCTGGCTCCAGCTATTTCCTTGCGTATCACTCCTAGCTTACAATACCTCCTCCGAACCTTGATGCTGGTCCGTTACTCTTACATACTTAGGCCTAGTTTAAGTAAAGGGTTACATAAGAACAAAATGTGGCGAGCCAGCCAGGAGGTATTGGCTACTTAATCTGCAGTAGTAATTGCTCGAAATGGAGATTATTCAAAAACAATCAATTAAGATCCCAAATGCAGTGATTGTGAGTGGAATAGCTGGAGATGAGCGAGATGATGAGGTGGTTGACTTCTTAAAACAATATGGATCGATTGCTAGAGTCATACCTGTAGATGACCGCACCTCAAAGCTTTTCCCGAGTTTCATTGTGGAATACAATAAGGAGCCGCTGTTAAAGCTCTAGACCCATTGCCATGTACTCATGTGTCTGATAGTAGTGTTACCTACCAGATACGGTCTCTTGCCAATGTGTACACACAGAGTGTTGGTGATAGCACTACAAAGTCGTATCTCACTGATATTCACAACCTAGCTAAGATGAGTGGGAGGGAATATGCAGACATCCTGAAGGATGTGATGTCCCAAATTAACGAGTTGATCAAAGATCTTGTGAATAATGTACCCGAACAAGCAGATGTACCTGATAACCTACCTGAGTCTCCACGGGTCGAGCCACAGCTCCCTGCAATAGCCACTAACATTAAAGGTGCACAACAAAAACCTGACAATCCATCACATTCTGCTCCCCGTAGCTTTACTCGGAATGTGCCAGCCCTCCTTGCACATGAGCTCAACCCACCTGAAGTGCAGCGTGTCATGGTTGAGCTTATTGTAAAGAGAGATGACTCGCAGTGCAGCAGTCTTCTCACAGACTACGGCTTTTTTCTGGTAAAGAACCCCGTCTTGCTTCCGAACCTGATTTTGATTCCTGGCGTTCCAATGTGGAATTAATCATGACGGATCCTGCCATAACAGAACTGCAAAAAACTCGTCGGATTCTTGAGAGACTCTTGCTCCCAGCAGCTGATGTTGTTAAACATTTGAGCCCTAACAGCTTACCTGCTGAATATCTTCAGTTGCTAGATTCAGCCTATGGTACTGTACAAGATGGGGGAGAACTGTATGCCAAGTTTCTCAACACCTTCCAAAATCCAGGGGAGAAACCATCGGCATATTTGCAGCGTCTTCAAGTAGCTTTAAATCTTGCTGTAAAGCGAGGAGGAGCCTCAGGCAATGACGTTGACAGACATCTTCTCACGCAATTTTGTAGAGGTTGTTGGGACAATTCCCATTCTTTTTGAACTCCAGCTAAGACAAAAGAGAACAAATCCCCCAAGCTTTCCTGAGCTTCTGTTGTTGTTGCGTACAGAAGATCAGTATGCTGCTAAAACAAGCGCATGAGACAACATTTGTGCCATTCAAAGCAAAAAGTGACATCACATGCGCAATCTGCTAAAGGTTACTTGGAAGATGAAAACGACAACATTGCTACCCTAAGCACAGTTGCTCAAGAGCTCTCTAAACAAGTTGCCGAAATTCAAAGTCAGCTGGTAAAACTAAGTGAAAAGCCTTCGAGGACAGAAGGCCCAAAACTCAAAAAGTATATCTGCTGTGAAACCGAAAGAGAAACGGAAACCAGATAAAATCACCAAAGAACCTACTGAACAAACGGTTAAAGCTCCAAGCTCAAAACCCAGACCGTGGTATTGTTTCCAGTGTGGCGAAGATGGTCACATTAAGCCTCACTGCGAAAACAAACCAAATCCAGAACTAGTCACAGAAAAACGGAAGCTACTTAGAGAGAGACAGAAGAAGTGGGAAACTGAAAACCCCACAGTTGCTACTGAACAGTTAAACTGCAGTCAGTCTCTGTTACGGGGCGTATGGAGGCTGTAGCAAGTCAATCCAGTCCCAATAAAGCTAAACGCAGACTACATGCTAACCTTAAGCAATCTGTTGCTAAACGGCAAAATTATTTGGATCCAAATGCACAGCTTCAGTGAAGATAGCTGGTGTTAATGTAAACTGTCTTCTTGACTCAGGGTCACAAGTGACTACCATTTCAGAGTAATTTTACAAGCAGAACTTCCCAGACCAAAGTCTCAAACCCCTCTATAACCTATTAGAAGTAGAAGGTGCCGCTGGACAGCCTGTTCCCTACTTAGGTTATATAGAGATTTCTATTACCTTCCCAGAAGAGTTCCTTGAAATGGAGGCTGAGATACAAACCTTGGCTCTTGTCATTCCAGATGTTCACCCTGAAATACCAGTGTTAGTTGGGACCAACACACTTGATATTCTGTATGAGATGTATTTAGGCACTAAAACACCTGATCACTCACCGGGTCCTTATGGCTTCAAAGCACTTCTAAAGACCCTTGAACTAAGGCACGAACATGCTAACAATAGCACTATAGGGCTAGTTACCCTATCAGGCAAGACTGCAGCTGTCATCCCAGCTGGTCACACTGTAGTTTTGGAAGGGTCCGCCAATGTCCATTGTGCCTTGACCAACCAATGTGCCCTAGTTGAGCATCCTGACCAGTCCTTCTTGCCTGAAGGCCTTTGCGTTAAGAGTTGTTTATAACTCTTCCCTCTCGAGCTCCATACAAAGTTCCTGTGGTTATCACTAACGAGTCAGACCAAGATGTTGCTATTCCTCCTACTCGCGTTATTAC
Organism: Amphilophus citrinellus; assembly: GCA_013435755.1. Classification (NCBI taxonomy): domain Eukaryota; kingdom Metazoa; phylum Chordata; class Actinopteri; order Cichliformes; family Cichlidae; genus Amphilophus; species Amphilophus citrinellus. Next base: position 60,892,356 of record CM024194.1, on the reverse strand, counting down.
AGAGTTGGGAGCTTTTCAGTGCATTCTCTCACAGCACAATGTCGTCAATGCAAGTGAGCCAAGCAGAGATAAAGAGTCCCCGCTGAGTTTTAATTTTGGTGATTCCCCTATTCCCCCATATTGGAAGGAGCGAATAACCAAAAGGCTCCATGAGATCCCCGAGGTGTTTGCTCACCGTGATCTTGATTTCGGGTGTACCGATAAAGTGAAACACCAGATAAAGCTTCATGATGAGACTTCATTCAAGCAGCGTGCACAACCTATACACCCTCAAGATGTTGAGGCTGTTCGTCAACACCTTCAAGAGTTGCTTGCTGCTGGTGTCATAAGAGAGTCTCAGTCCCCTTATTCGTCACCAATAGTTGTGGTGCGTAAACGGAACAATGATGTTCGTCTGTGTGTAGCTTACCGCAAACTTAATCTACAAACAGTAAAAGATGCCTATGCACTTCCTCATCTGGAAAAAGCATTCTCAGCACTCACTGGTTCCAAGTGGTTTGCGGTGCCAAGTACCTTCCAGAGGCTGATGGAGCGGTGCATAGGCGACATGAATTTAAAGGAAGTTTTAGTCTTCCTAGATGATCTAATAATCTTTTCCAGTTCCTTGGAAGAGCACGAACACCGACTCATGCAAGTACTCTACCGTCTTAAGGAGTATGGACTAAAGTTGTCTCCGGAGAAGTGTAAATTCTTCCAAACATCCGTCCGATACCTTGGTCACGTGATCTTCGAAAGTGGTGTAGAGACCGATCCTGAAAAAGTCAAAGCCTTAAAGACCTGGCCAAGACCCAAAAATCTTAGAGAACTGAGGTCCTTCCTAGGATTCTCAGGTTACTACAGGCGTTTCATTAAAGGTTACTCAAAGATAGTACGTCCACTCAATGAACTCACTCGTGGGTATCCACCATCCCGCAAAGGTGCCAAGACCAAATCAGTTACCAATCAGACCTATTTCGATCCCAAACTGCCTTTTGAGGACCGATGGACACCAGATTGTCAGGAAGCTTTTGAAACAGTCATTGACAAACTCACATCAGCCCCTATCCTTGGGTTTGCAGACCCCAAGCTGCCCTATATTCTTCACACGGATGCCAGTACAACTGGCTTAGGTGCAGCGTTGTACCAAGAACAAGAAGGTCAACTGAGGGCTATAGCGTTTGCCAGTCGTGGATTGTCAAGAAGTGAGTCCCGATATCCTGCTCATAAATTAGAGTTTGTGGCACTCAAGTGGTCTGTTACTGAAAAGTTTCATGACTACTTATATGGTAACCAGTTTACTGTTCTCACCGACAGTAATCCCTTAACGTACATACTTACCTCTGCCAAGTTAGACGCCACAAGTTATAGGTGGCTAGCATCTTTGTCTAACTATTCTTTCAAACTTCAGTACCGAGCAGGCAAGCAAAATCTAGACGCAGATGGTCTGTCTAGACGCCCTCATGGTGAACTCATAAATGACGTCCAGTCAAAGAAAGAGCAAGAGCATGTAAATCGCTTCAGTGAGTGTCACTTAGTTGACACTGACGCCACAGAGCTTGTTGATCGCGAGGTTGTTCAAGCCATTTGTCAAAGCCATCTTGTTAAGAACCCAGATGACAATAATGACTATGGTATTACACTCGTAGAGTCACTTACAATCTCAGGTGATGCAATTCCAGACATCTTTGGTAAAGAAGGTGAGCATGGCTTACCAACAGTTCCAGCTTTGTATAAAGCAGAGCTAAAGGACAAACAAAGAACAGACACAACAATCAGAGAAGTGATTGTCCTACTAGAAACCGGCCAAACTCCTCCACCAGCCATCAGAAAAGAACTCCCAGATCTCCCTCTCTTTTTAAGAGAGTTGAATCAGTTGGTGTTACATGATGAGGTATTATACCAGAAAAGACATGATGGGAATCAGGTGACTTTTCAGCTTGTTCTACCTGAGGAGCTCAGATGTTCTGTGCTCCACCATTTGCACAATGATATGGGCCATCTGGGAATAGACAGAACTCTTGACTTAGTCAGGACCAGATTCTATTGGCCTCGGATACATCTACAGATGTAGAACAAAAAGTAAAAACATGTGATCGCTGTACTAGACTGAAGTGTCCTCCTAAAAAAGCAGGTAGCCTGGTCAACATAACAACCTCAAGACCATTAGAGCTAGTCTGTATGGACTTTCTCAGTCTGGAACCAGACAGCAGAAATACCAGAGACATACTTGTAATGACTGATCATTTTACAAAATTTGCAGTCGCCCTGCCAACTCCAAACCAGAAAGCAAAAACGGTAGCCAAGTGTCTATGGGACCATTTCATCGTCCACTATGGCATACCAGAACGCCTTCATAGCGATCAAGGTCCCGACTTTGAATCAAAGTTGATAAAGGAGTTATGTGAGATCTCAGGAATCAGGAAAACAAGAACAACCCCTTACCACCCACGGGGTAATCCTGTCGAAAGATTCAACAGGACCTTGCTCAGTATGTTAGGAACACTTGACCACGAACAGAAATATCGCTGGAAAGACTATGTTATGCCTTTAGTGCATGCATATAACTGCACGCGCAGTGATGTAACAGGGTTCACACCCTATGAACTAATGTTTGGTAGAAAACCCAGACTACCAGTCGATCTTGCCTATGGACTTCCTTTGAACAAAGATCAGAAAATGTCTCATTCCCAATATGTGCAAAATCTCAAATCTCGGCTAGAGGAAAGCTATAGGCTAGCATCAAGAAATGCAGAAAAGGTTGCAGACAAGAACAAGACCAGATTTGATCACAAAGTCACAGTTTCTAACCTTGAACCCGGAGACAGGGTTTTGGTTCGGAAAGTGCGACTACATGGCAAGAATAAACTTGCAGATAAATGGGAGGCAGATATACATGTTGTAGTCAAACGTGCAGGAGACCTACCGGTTTATGTTGTAAAACTAGAGTCGAAAGAAGGTCCCTCTCGCACACTACACAGAGATCTCTTGCTCCCATGTGGGTTCCTTCCTGTAGCAATTGAGGAGATACCTGAGCCCAAATATATTCGTCGACCCAGGACTCGTCAAACTGCCAATACAGAGGATACTGAACTTGAGGAATCTAATGAAATCGACAATGAGTTTTTCATCCCATGGGTTGAGGAATCCCCATGTCAAAGGATCACTCGATTTACCACAGTACGTGAGTATTCCAAACCGTCACCGAACATGGACATCTTACCTGAACCTTCTGCTGGACAGGATGGTTCAGAGGAAACTGTTGAACCTGGAGAACTTGAAGATCCCTTGCCTTCAGACAACTTACCAGATGAAGACGATCCTGGAACTGAGTGTGGCAATCTGCCAAGCCCTAATGAATCTGTGGATGAGGAACCAGGTACCTTACCTGATAAATCTCCTGAGGAGGCAGGAAAGGAACTAGGAGACCATCCCAAAAACTTACCTGAAGGATTACAAAGTGATGATCCAATTACAACTCAACCTTTGAGGAGGTCAGAGCGAAACAGACAACCTCCCAGAAGACTTGACTATCAGGATTTGGGAAATCCTCTAGTGACCGTTGTGAAATCTTTGTTTCAGGGACTGAGTACAGCTTTTACAAACTCCCTGAATGACAGAAATGGACACTATGGAATATACATGCAACGAGACGTGCATGATATTCAACAGGGGAGGGTGTAACCCGGTAGAGAAAAGTGCTCTATTTCTCTCCTTTTATTTGTTTTATGTATACATTTTAATTTGAAAAATATTTTATTTTGAAAAGAGGAAGTGTTGATTTTTAAGTAAAGGATTACACTCACCTGTGTGAAAGGCTTCAGAGTGATTGGTCAGAAAGATGACTCTCAGGTGTGAAGGAGACAGCCACAAAGGAATTAATTTTCCAATCTTTGTCCAATCAAAGATCAAAGATGAAGCTGTGACTGTTGGTTAGCAGACAATGTTGAAATGTCAGAAATGAGCATCAGCAGCAGCTCTGACTGTTCTGATGAAATCTGGGAGGAAGACAGGTAAGGCTTCCTGTTCACACTGATCCCAGAACAGCTGACTTATGAATCTGATCCAAAGATTCAGCTGCACACATTTATTTCACTGTGGCATCAAAACTGCTGCAGATCAATACATTTATTGACTAATGACCAAAAATAAACCTCTGTCTCTGGATCTGTTTATTGAATCATGATGACCCCGCCCCCTGACCCCCCCACTGATGCCCCTCTGAGGGCTCCTACCTATAAAAGCAGCGACCAATCAGCTGTGTGTAAAATGCTGTCACCTGGAAGCTCCCTCAGAGCTTTGAAGCTTTTAAAGAATGACTGAAGTCTCTTTGTGGTCAGCATCAGAAATATGAAACATATTGACCCTGTTGGCCGTTTGAATGTTGCAGAAGTCGTCACGAGCTCGCAGCACCTCAGCCGGACTCCTGCTGACTGCTCTAAAATCTGCAGCTTTGAATCCCTTTGAGAAGCTTTACAGGGGCAGAGCTGAAGGAGAAAGACTCAAACATGAAGAAAGAGAAACTCACAGCACAGTTATTGAATGATGGAGACGTTTGTTTCTGAGCTTGGTGGAGGAGGGCTCTCTGAATGTGGCTCTTCTTCATATTATTATTGGATGCAGCAGTGAGACAGCAGAGTGAGCAATAAGACAGACGCAGACACACAAAGTTTCTATTTGATTCATTCAAGCAAAGACGGAAGCTCACCTCTGCACCGTGTGTGCTCACATGATACAGGAGCTCACTGTGACATCATCACAGGTGAAACAGGAAGTGGGCCCCCCTCGTGCACAGTAACAGGTTGTGATTTGTAGCTGTGTGACATTAAATGTGATTTGTAATGGATGCTGTTTGGTTTTTCTAGCAGAGCTCGATGACTGCAGCTGATCTGACGTCTCCTCTCTGAAAGCTGCAGCACAGCTGAAGCAAAGCAGCCAATCAGAGAAGAAGCCACAGGTAACAGGAAGCTCTCACGTCTCTGAGTTCTTCCAAATGATTTGTGCAGCTCAAATATCCTGTGTTCCTAACATCCATCCAGCTGAAGTGACAAACAGGAAAACGAAGCTCATTTTATCCACAGTTTGACTTGAACTTAGTTTGTAAACCAACTATAGAGTTTGAGTTAGTTCCACTTTTTTCCTTTGCTCATTTTGATTGATTTCAGTGAAGCAAAATGTTTTGGACTCTTTGTTATTTGCTTGGTTTTGGTTCACTAGAATAACCTGCAGAGAGCTCCAACAGTCAGAGTGGCCTCATCTCTGTTCACTCCAATGGAGCTTTGTGTGTGAAATATCAGCTAAATCTAATCTAGAAATAATTGTGTGTGTGAGCTCAGGAGGATTGAGCCTGAAGACTCTGCAGTGAGACAGCACCCTGACCCTGAGACTCCCCCTGACAGCTTCAAGCTTCTGATTTGGAAGAAAGCCAACATGACGCTTCCCAGTGCTCTGACCTTTGGAAGGAAAAGAAAAGGTCAAAGGTGGAGCCTGAATAGGATTCATTTGCATATTTGCTGCTGTTTGAATCCATAGCTGAGATTGTTGTTTGTAAATGAAGCCAAACATTTGTCTCCTCCTGGTGTCGCTGGGATAACTGTACATGTACTCTGATCTGTGAGTGAGTGCAGCACAGCACACAGCAGCAGAGACTGGATACAAGGAGAAGAGCACAAAGGACACACAAACACTGGGAGACATGCTGTTCATTTGATGAGTTTATTAGAGATTTCCATCATGGAGTCATTGTGGGAACGAACTGCAGGGAAAAGAGCAAAGATCCAGAAATCCAATCAGAGTTTCTCTGTGACAAACACAAACATGTTAAAGACACAAATAGACATTAATAGTCTTTAGTGACTGTTCATCCACATCAGTGTTTGTGTTGAAGACATCAGTGTTGGTCTCAGTGTGGTTAACAGCAGTCAGCAGTCCAATTAGAAAAAACTCATTTCAAACACTTCATGCAGTTCATCTTCTCACCAGCAGAGGGCCACAAATCACCATCAATGAAGACTTCAAGGAGATGTTAGTGACATCAGAGCTGCACATCAACATCTGATCAATATGGAAGTTCATGTTTCTGTCATTGGATCAGTTCAAAAGCACAAAGCATGCAAATGTGCTCGTATTGTGAAAAGGTGCTCCTGCTGAGAGCTTCCTTCCTGTCCTGCTTCCATCACAGCTTCCATCAATGAGTCCAACAGTAAGAGCATGTGGAGAGGTTGGAAAATGGCATTAAGAAAGAGAAATCAAAGATTTGGATGGATTTGAATGAGCTCAGACTTGTTGAAAATGCAGAGGAGCTGGTTGTGAAGTGAGCTTCAGAGAAACACAACATCCTGATATTCACTGTGAAGCTTTGAGTGGAAAAAGACAGAAAAACAACATGTGGATCCTGGAATAATGGCAGCTTCCATCTTTAAAGGACTGAAGAGGAAGAAGTTTACAAGGAATCATTGAGAACAGTTTCAAACATCAACTGATTGAATCCATGAATGTGAAAACGTGTTTGTGAGTGAAAGAGACAGACATGTACAGACTGAACTATCTGTTCAACAGTCAGAGTGTTTCTCTAACAGGAGGACGCTCTTTACACTCAGCTCAGCACACACACACTGACGAACCAGGCCAGAACATAAACCCAGGATAAAAAGGTTCAGTGAATGTGGTGTTGAAGGTGTGGAGGTGGATCAGAGTGTCAGAGGAGACTCTGTAGAAGGACAGAGTGCCAGCAGGACAGTCCACATACACTGATACTCTGTTAGAGACAGAGGAGGAGGAGGAGATGGAGGAAGAGGAGGAGGAGATGGATGTTTTTCTCTTATTGTGAATGACAGACTGAGGACGACCATCATAGCAGCACAGACTCCAGGACTGATCATTCCCTCCAAACCAACAGTCTTCACTGTTTCCTTTCCTTCTGATTCTTCTGTAACTCACTGATATATAAACGTGTCCTCTCCACTCGACCTCCCAGTAACAGCGACCAGTCAGACCATTTCTACACAGCAGCTGAGGATAATAATCAAACCTGTCTGGATGATCAGGATATGACTGAACCTCCTCCACATGTGTCACCTTCCTGTTGTTGTCAGACAGTTGTAGCTTTGTGTTCACTGTGTTTGTGTCGATTGTGAGTTGACAGGAATCTGATGGAGAGAACAAACACAATCCAGCTGCAGTTATTGATCCATCATCTGTTCATTGATTGACACTTTGATGATGACTCCTGACATCAGAGATGTGAATGAGTGATGTGACAGTTTGAAGATGGTTGAATGTGTGCTGCTTTGTTTTCATCAATCACATTAAAAACACACTTACACTTCCTCAGACCTGGGCTCAGCCATCGCACTCCAGCAGGCTCCGCCCTGAAAGGAGGAGGGGGGTCAGAGGTTATTTCCTGTCTTCCTCTGAGCGTCTGCGTCTCTGTTTTCTACATGTTTTTGTTCTGGCTCGGCCGCACGGCTCATTTCCCTTTAGGGCCGATGAAAGCGAAGCTGCGAGCACCACGAGGGACGACCGCATCATTGAACTGTTCTCAGATCAGCATCAAAACCCTGCAGCTGCAGGTCTGACCCGGCTACAGGCAGAGGCAGTGATGGCCAGTGGGAGCCTGTTTGAACACTTTGGAGTTCATTCTTTGAAGCTTTCAGTCTGGATGTTGTTGATGAGAAAGAAAGCATTCAAATGCAGCACTGGGCTCATCAAACTTCTTCTCCATCATTAAGTAGAGGAAAAGAAGTGACAGAGTCACAGCTGTGCTTCAGAGGCACACACACACTTGAAGATGTCTGACCTTTGAATATGACAAGTATAGGAAAATGATCCACGGATCAAGGAGATCAGATCCTGTGGATTAGTCTGCAGCACCATCAGATTGTTCTCCTGTTTTTGTCTCAAAGTGTCAGAAAGGCACAAAAGTCAAGAGGATTTAACCCAACAGCTGAAATGATGTTAGAACAGAGGATGTCCACGTGTTGGGCTCTTTGTCTTTCAGCAGTGCTTCACAGGATCTTCCAGTTACACATTGTTTTCACACTGGAACAACATTTGAATCTTCATTTGAACATCAATTTAAAACTAGAAAAAGCATTTCCTGAAGAAAATGCACTGTGAATGCTGCAAGCTTAATGATTGAGCTGAAATGCCAGGAAATGCTTCAGAGCTTAATTCTGGTTGGCTGAAAGAGTTAAAGCAGCTAAAAAAAAATGCTGAAAATGAATTTAAAATGCAAAACAGCTGAAATTGTCAAGAAAGTAGCTAAATTAAAGCCCACCAATCCTGACACGGACACACCGTCCAATCAGCTCGTCTCTCAGCGTCTGCACCTGTGCTTTGCTCCCACCTGTCTCTGGTTTGCAGGTAGCTCCCAGTGGATATCCTGTCCTCTTTTCCTGCCTGCTTTGGATTTCTCTTTGATGGACTTTGTGTTTCCTCATTTTGGACTTTTGCATTTGGCCCAATAAACGCTCCTTTTCTCACTTCCTTCCTGCCTCTGGATCTGCACCTGGCTCCTCTCTAAATGCACTGATTTATTGCATTGTTGTCACTTCCATTATTTTATAGTGTGTGTTGGCTTTTCAAAGCACACTGTGACCTTTGTCTCTGACAGAAATGCAGAAATGCATTTGTGCAGGGCTGCTGCCTTTAAATGAAAACATCTCCCTGTAGCTGTCAGCTTCTACCACAGCTCTGATTAGAAAACTGTGATCAGTTTGTTCTTCTTTGGATCAAGCTAGGCTAACAGTTTCCTGCTTCCAGTGTTTGTAGGAAGCTCGGATCAATATGTCCTCGGCTTCTCTGTGCACACATTCATCTGATCTGAATCAGGCTCAGAGGGAAAATGAGTTTTCCCAAAATCCTGCACTGTTAAATATCCTGAGATATCTACAACTTGTTCCTGGAGACGTTCTCCTTGGAGACCCCCTACATTAATATCCCTTATTGTTCACTTCCAAGAGTGTTTTTGTTGTGAGCAAAGGAAAAATGTTCCTGCATGTGTGATTGTTGATGTCACATGTGCATGAAACAAACAGGAAGTGAGTGAGGGACACAGGAAATGCTTCCAGCTCTTCCTCCTCTATCAGACATCCTCTCCATACCTGAGAGTGTCCAGTCTCCAGCGTGGATCCTTCAGTGCGGCCGACAGCAGCTTCATTCCTGAGTCTCCTGGATGATTGTAGCTCAGGTCCAGCTCTCTCAGATGGGAGGGGTTGGAGCTCAGAGCTGAGGCCAGAGAAGTACAGCCTTCCTCTGTGATCAGACAGCCTGACAGACTGCAGACACACAAAACAACAATCCATCTGTGAGCAATCATTTCCTGTTTGTCACATACAATAACATCTATCCATTTCCATCCATTCAATTTAATGGAGCTTTATTTATAAGTGACAATTGCCAACAGACAACAGCATCATCTCAGGTTGTGTAACAGTGTAAGGTAACAGCCTCCAATCTTAGAGAGAAAGCCCCAACCATCAGACAATCCACTGTGAGCAGCACTTGGTGATGGTGGGAAGGAAGTTGTCATATTCTTATTCTCTGACCACTTATCAACAATATGTAAGAGATTTTTTTCCAATTATATATAATTTTGGCTGTTTTATTCACAAAATAAAAAGGTTCTAACTACAGAATCAGGCTTTAACTTGGTACTATAAGGTTCTATCTGTGAACCAATAGGCACCTGAGATGTTCACAAGAGAGCCAATCAGGTTGCTTCTCTTTTGTAATGTTGGTGCCCGGCACAATGCCAAGCAGAGGAGATGCCAGAGAAAATGTTTCATGGGAAGTTGGGGCTGTTTACAAGACAGTTAAAGGTTGAGGATTTCAAAAATGAGTTGACAACAGAAGAACTGATGGCAGGAAAACTCTGAACTTTGATTATTTTTTTAGATCACACTGAGCTGTTTCTTTGCACTGTTAGCTGTCAAGCTAGCGAGCTAACGCTAGTTTTTTATTGTTTGTTGCAAATATTGAGAATAGTCAGAGGTTGTAATATAAATTACTGCATGTATAAAATATTATTGATTGAAGAATCTGTTCTATTACTTAGCAGTGCTACCATGTGAGTGAGCTCTGTCTCTTTTTATTTCTGTCATCAAACTCCAGAAGAGCCACTAAAAGGAAAAAACACCAGAAAAGGGACGGCAAAGAAATTATTTAATTTTTCCTGAATACAACCAAAACAAAAATTCATTGTCAGTGATATTTTTATAGTAGAATGATTTTAATTAAAGATCCAAGTTTTAAAGATCTACTTCTTAAGTGGAGTGAGTTTTTATTTGGATTTTTGTACTCAGTGGACTCAGAGTCTAAATGTCTATTCAGTATTTTAAAGAATGACTTTTTCAGGTAGATCGCAGCTTGTTAAATTTAAAAAGATCTAAATGGGGAAAAAACAAAACGTGGCACAATATCCAGAATATATTTGACTCTCTGTACAAATTTTTATTGAAATTTTAATTTATTTATATGTCAAAGTATACCCCTCCTGAATTTATATCAAATGTTTATTTTATTCTATTTATTTATTATAAATTTTATTTTTACTCGTTGGTTTTCATATAATTCTATGTTGAGTTGTCTTAAGTAAACGTTGGAAAAATAAAGGATGGGAAAAAAAGAGGGCTCAGTCTGCCAGTTTAATAAAAAGTTTGATTTTTTTTTTTTTTTTTTAATTGTACAACGTTAAAATTGTGTAACAGATGTTGAGCAAGATGGCATGGTGGTTAGTACTACTGCCTCACAGCTAGATTGACACCTAGGTCTGGGTTCGATTCCACCTTGGCCCGGCCCTCTCTGTGTGGTTGGCATGTTCTCCCCGTGTCTGCGTGGGTTTCCTCCCACAGTCCAAAGACATGCACTTACTGGGGTTAGGTTCATTGGTCACTCTAAATTGCCTGTAGGTGTGAACGTGAGTGTGGATGGTTGTCTGTCTCTGTGTTGGCCCTGCGATAGCCTGGAGACCTGTACAGGGTGTGTTCCATCTCTCACCCTGTGTCAGCTGTGACAGGCTCCAGACCAAAAGGTTTAAAACTTACTATAAGTTAACTGTTTTTCACTCCTTGAAAATCAGTAGTAGTTTCATGTTTTGCAGGTAGACTCGTTTTTTGTTTGGAATTATAAGGTTCTATCTGCATTTCACTTGTTCAAAAAAAACCAAGAACATTTGCACATTTAATAGGATTTTGATATTACCGATTTAGATTTAGAATACATATAGGGTGTGTTTCATAATCATGTGTGAACAAAACTTATTCCATGTGTAATTTTTGCAATACAGAGTACAAAAACTTTAAAGCTCAATATCTCAAAACTGGTCAGAACGTAGATAGAACCTTATAATTCTAAAGGGACGAAATGTAGAAAATGTTGTTCTCCTTGATTCTGATCTGCTGTGAGTCTCTTTGATGGAAACACAAAGACACACCAAGAACAGCTGTTAATCACATTCATCTCACTTTGATCTGTGACAAACTGCAGCCATTCCTACGTCTCCTTTATCAGGCTGTGGGACAGCAAATGTTTCAATGCTGCCCTTTAAAGTTTCACAGCTCTGATGTTCAGCAGCACTCAGAGTGCACTCACTAATACAATCATTAAGAGCAATAAAAATGTTGATGTTAGCCTCTGTGCACTGAATCAGCACATTCATGATTTGCTTTGCATTAATCTGGGTCCTTTTTCACAGCAGTGTTCCACTTTACTGGGATATTTTTATCTCATTTATGTGATAATGTCTCAGGAGCAGGCGGCACTCATAGGGATCATTGTCTGTGGAAGAAGAGTCATGTGACCTGTGAAACTCCTCTGTTAGATTGGTTAGATGCTGCCAGCCCCGCCCCTTTCATGTGACCCTGCAGCAGAAACCCTGGGTTTACTTAACCTGATAACCATGGTTTATCCTGATCACCAGTGTTAGGCTCAGTGACCCCAGATCCCCCAAAGAGACCCTGGGTATGCTGAGCTGGCTTCGTAGTGCAGGGCCCTGGTCTCCAAAAAAGTCCAGTTTCAGAGTCCATAAAAAGCTCAAAGATGTGTTTTATTGTGTTAACTCATTATTGTGGAGAGGAAACATTACAGTGAGTCAGTGCTCATTAAAATGTGTTTGTCAAAGTGTTTCATCTCATAAATCCTGACACACGGCTCTCCCCAACATAAGCTGCCTGTATCAGTATCACCAATACTGGCCCTGGATTTACTTGGTATCAGACCAATACCAACATCTGCAATAACAGAGAATCAATCTGAGGTTCAACATTTGTTCTTCATCACTTTTCTCCCAGGTCCTTCATCCCCCACCTGTCATGACCCCGCCCCCCAGTTTGAGAAACACTGTTATAAAGGATGGTCCCAGTGTATCTATGCTAAAGGAGGCAATAAAGGAAGCATGGAAGCTCCTTTCCTTACTATCAGGAGAATTCAAACTGCTCTTATTATGGCCTCCATGCAGAGATTTCTGGGCCACTTCTCTCAGTGAGGAACCTTCCTCAGCAAAATGGATCATTGGGAAGCACTCACAGACTGAGAGGAAGGACAGGGATATTTATACACCTGAGGTAATCAGGAAACTGAACACAGCAGGTAACGAGACACAGCTGAAAATAATTAGACAACTACAGGAGAGGAAGTCAAACTAAACCTAAGACGCCAGAGACGATACCTACCAAAATAAAAGAGGAAGCATGACTGAAACACAGAAACCTGAGTGACCTTAGCAAAGAGAGGAAGAGGAGCAGTGAGGGAACTAAATAAACCTCACAAACAGGAAGTAAAACCTATTATCAGTGCTAACCAGTCTAACCAGTTCACCACTGTGCTGCCAGTTTTTACAGATGGTTAAAATGTTATTTTTGAAGGTGTTCATGAAGTTATTACTACTTAAAGCTAAAGGAATACAGGGCTCAACAGAGCTGTGACTCTTTGCCAGCCCGGCTACAGAGCTGACAGAAACCTGGGGTGTTCCTGTGTTCCTCTATCAGTGCCCAGCAGTGAACAGCTTTAGCTTTTTTCATACAATAGTAAAACACAGTAAAAATATGCTTCATAAAGGTCTTCTAAATGATGATGCCAAAATATTGATGCAGCAACACTTTAACAAGATGATCGACCTCTGAGGGTCAAATTTAGGCTGTTTTTGGTGTTCTGGCAGCTGGAACAGTGATTTCCCAACTTTGGGATAAATTAAAGTTCTTCAGTTATTTTTGTATCATTAATAAGATACTGTTAAACATTCACATTATTATCCTTCTCTGCATTTTTCAGTCTAACTCCTTCCTCATGCTTTGAGCAATAGAAACCTTCTTGGTATCAAAACGTTCAGCTTTTTCTGGAGAATTATGCCATTACTTTTATTTTTGTAACTTTTACCATTTTTAAAATTTTTAGCTTTTTATGATCTTTTTTGTTGCCATTTGAAATAAATGCAGAAAGTTGGAAATCCTCTTCAAACCCACCCCAGCCGGAGAGTGTCAGGAGGAGCCTCCACATTCACTCCAATGGTAACTTTTCTCCTCTCTTTGGGGCCACAGCCAAATACAGAGGCACTTTTTAAACTGCCATTTCTCCCTCAGTTTTAGTGGTACAGCGATAAAAACACACATCCTGCCTCAGGAACATCTCCTGGTGCTCACAGTGGGAAAACTTTGTGAGTGGGATCCACAGTGTTTGTGTGGCAGGCTGTTGTTTATGGGCAGGTCAGGAGGATTTTCTGCTCCTTCACCCATTCACCCAGTTGTGAATGTACATGGCACACTTTCACCCAGTCTGTGTGTATGTGTGTGGGTTAGTGGGTGGGGGAGGGGGGATGGGGGTTGATGGTAAAACCAGCGACCAATCAGAAACGAGCTGCTTTTCATTTGTGGATTCAAACTGACTTTTCAGGTCTGTTTCTGTCGTCCTGCATTTATTTCAACACACAGTAAATACGACTCTGACCAGGGCTCAGAGACACACAACAACACACTCACACGTCATTTTATTAGGTACACCTGTGTGCCCAAACTGTAGTTGGCCCCTTCACTGAGTAATGTGTCTACACCTGCTTCAGGCTCTGCAGCCTCTCCAGCTGTTTACTGTGAGCACATTATTGTAGTATTAAAATCTGTGCCAGCTTAAAAAGCTGCAGCTCCCACTCAGTTTTTCAATGTAGGTTTAAAATTAGTTTGGAAGTACCTTCAAATTTCTTTAAAACTTTTCAACTTTTTCTACATGTCATACTTTTAGTGAAGCATCTTTGAATTGAGTTTGTTCATCTATTTAGACTATTTTTATTATATATTTTATCCTACCACTATGAAAGGAAAATATATGTTATGGATGCAAATTGTAAGTAATTCAGATTCTAATAATCCATCAAAAGGAAAATTAAAAATTCCCCTTGATAATTCCTTAAAGGTTAGCCATTTGTACAATAATATGAATCAGTGGAAAAGTCTGAATCCTGACCTGAGAGTTTCCAGTTTCCAGTGCGGATTCTTCACTGCAGCAGACAGAAGCTTCAGTCCTGAATCCTGCAGGTCATTGTTACTCAGGTCCAGCTCTCTCAGACTAGAGGACTGGGAGCTGAGAACTGAGGACAGAACTTCATAGTTTCTCTCTGAGAGGTTACAGTGACTCAGTCTGAAAATAAAAGATGAACACCAAAACAAACACTGCTGTTTAACTCCAATTAGGGTGCAGTGAGGTGAGGAGTTAGTTGATTTATCAATATTTAATCGTGTTTGTTTAAAGGACTCCTTAATTCCTCAGAAGATTACAACAACATTAAATTTAATGGCTAAAATCTTTAACTGGTTAATTTTGAGAGAAAAGAAAAAACAAATATCACTTGATCTGACCTCAGAGTATTCAGTTTATAAGTGAGACTCTGCAGTCCTGCAGAGAGAAGCTTCAGTCCTGAATCCTGCAGGTTGTTGATACTCAGGTCCAGCTCTCTCAGACTAGAGGACTGGGAGCTGAGGACTGAGGACAGAGCTTCACAGCCTCTCTCTGAGAGTTCATCAACATTCAATCTGAAAATTAAAACAACAACAAAACAAACAGTGTTGTTAAAGAGTAAAAAAAAAAAAAAAAAAAAAAAAACTAAATAACTAAATAGTGGCTGAAGCAAATAATAGAAATTAAATAAATAGATTAGACAGAGAGCAGACAGACAGATAGAGCTAGACTAACTTCACGGCCTCTGGGAGATATGTTTATCTTATTCATGGCTTTCCCAATCTCAGAGGAAAATATGTTTATCTTATCCTTGAAGGTTTTGCCATATGTACATTAGGTGCACAGGAGTAAATGTCACTGTGTCCTGTTACTAAGCTGGATCAAACTGCTGTGTCATGATTAGGGACATATCAGGGCAGGGAGATGTGTTTCTTTTACAGGGCCTTTATCACTGATGGAAGAAATCTGAGCAATGAGAGCCAGCCACTGACGAACCAATCTGAGAAGGCCAAGTCTAAACCACGGCTCTCTCCATCTGTTTTTGAATTGATAGTGCTTGTAGTATAAAATAGTTATGTTTAGCCGAGAGACTTCGCTCTGTGGGGAGGGGAGCCACAGCCAGACTGCTGGGATGGTCTGTGTCTGCCTGAACCAGTGGCCCATGTACATGCTGATAACTTCTGATTCTTTAATATATTAAATGTTTTCATTTTAAATTAAAGTCTTTTAAGTGTCTTCCTTCACAAATAAAAACACGAAACACTGTTAAAGGTGTCTTTGAAGGAGATGTGCTGAAATGGTGACTTAAGTGGAAAATCTTTGCTGTGAGGAAATCCCAAAGATAAAGCTGTGAGTCAAATGTAATTCTGTGGGAACTCTGGTTATGGCAGCCTTACAGTCAGACATGCTTTCTGACAACTAACAGGAACCTTAGTGGAGCCAGTTTGTCCTCCATGCTGGATGCAATTAGGGAAATAAGGGACTGAAGTGAAGGTGGGATACAAGCCAGAGCTTGGATTAGCAACATCAGAAGAAGATGTAGTTACAGTCTGCTGTGAACAACCTGAGGCCAGTAAAGCTGCCAGAGGGCCTGAAGGATCAGACCTTTGTTCTTATTTTGGTCAAATGGATGCTGGAGGTGCTGAATTATTCTGGACAGAGGGCACCAGGTCAGGTGCAGAGAGACAAGAATGATCTACCAAGAACTCTGGTTATGAAATTTCTCCTCCACAGGGACAAACCGAAGGTTGTCTGTACTGAGTGGGTGGACAAGAAGATTTTTATGAACCAGTGACTGAGATTTGACCACATGAAGCTACAAGCAACATAAGGAATAAGATTGAGTTCAGCAGCAGCTGCAGAGCCTGGGTATATGATACAGAGTTACTGAGAACTGAAGTGAAAACAGTACAGAAAGAACATTGACTGGATCCTTTGGGATGAACAGAACATGCCACAGATTTTTCTTATTATGGGTTTTTGTTTTTGAGAGATTAATGATGGGAGTTAATGACCTATGGGTCTGGATGGTACTTTGATCAGAGTTAGACACACAAATGTCTCAGAAACACTTTCTGCTGCTTTGGGACATTAAAAGTATCATATTGACTGTTAGGATCATTTGTTTGATTTATTGATGATGATCATTTCATTCATGTTCATAAGTTTTTTTAAAGAGCAGCACTACAGGTCTGCTTGATTTTTTTTCCCATATTTAACGAGTCAGCAGGCAGCATAGGACTCATGGATGGGTTTGGTTGGCTGGGAAATAGACTCAGGTTTAACAAGCTCAGTAACAGCAAACAAGGACTCAGGATCAGCCCGTTGAGGCTGAGTGAGACCACTGGCTGAGCAGGCTGTGGTCAGGTGCTGGTCAGTGCAGACCAACCCAGGTATATCATCCTTAGAGCAGGCTTTGATGATGATGATGATGATACTTTATTGATCCCACAATGGGGAAATTACAGTTAACAGAACACCCATCCAAAAGATAGGTGAACTGTGGCCATGCTGCCCCCCTTCTGGAGGCGCTGCCATTTGAATTCACCAACCCAAGTGCAGGGAGTGGAGATATAACTGTGACCTCCAGTGGACCTGGCAGAGGGACCTCCAGCAGCAAGGCTGGAAGGCCGGGCAGCTTGGACAAGGATGGAAGATTGGAGCAGTAAAGACTTCTTGGAAATGATTCCCCTAAAAGTGGATACAGCAATCAGCTGAGTCCTTAACCCCTTAACTGGCAAGGGCCCGGTGACGGGCCGTTTGTAGTCCCTTTTATATGGCAGGCTAGACCCTCCCATTTTTATTGACACGTCATTCGGCCAATCATGTAACTGGCTGCACCAAATCACCTGACAAAGCTACGTGACGCCCTCTGAGTATTATTGGCTCTGGGAAACCCATTTCTTAACATGATTGGCCGAATGAGGTGTCAGTCAAAATGGGCGGGTCTAGCCTGCCATATAAATGCACTTCATTCGGCCTGCGGACCAGACGCAGCCGATTAATAGGCTATGAAATGGGTTGTTCAGAGCCAATAATAACCAGAGGGTGTTATGTAGTTGTTTCAGGTGATTTTTTTTTGCTGCCAGTTAAGGGGTTAATCAAGGTCCTCCACAAAGCAGTGAGATGAAGTCAGCAGTCTCATTTTCCACAGTGTAAATGGCTCCATCTGCTGGTCTATACTGGTCACAGCATTCTGTCATTATCTGTCAGTGTTCACAGACTGTGTGGAAGAGGACCCAAAGTGCAGGACACAAAAGAAAGACTGACAAATAAAATTAGCCATTTATTGGCTGATAAAAGCCCATAAAATAATAAAATCTCACACTGAGTCCCAAATCATGACAACGACTGAAGGGAAGGACAAAAGTAATGAGGGAGGTGAACACAGGAGGGCACCGAGAGAAAGTTGTAGAAAATCAGGACCGTGAGAAAAGAGGAGCGAGAGATTTCTTAGATCTGGAAACAGGAACCCACGAGCAACATGAGGGAAGTCATTTAGTTTGGAGCAGCTGCAGAGCCTGGGTATACAGAGGAGCTGTACGTGAGGCTGAGGGTAACATACAAGAGTGAACTCATGTCTTTAACTGAGGGCGCTCTAACTGCACTGATGCAGAGCAGTTTGTTGATCAGAGGAGAACTGATCAGAGAACAGTTCAACAACACAACACTGGATTGTTCCATGAGCTGTTGTTGTGAAACTAAAACATGACAGATTTCTGTTTAAATTTGCATTTGTTGTTGAGAAGTTCATGATTATAAACTGTGGGTCAGAGACAGGCTGGTCTGGATGGGACTTTGATCAGGGTTACAGCCACAGATGTTTCAGACATGCTGAAACTTTCTGCTTCTATGAAACATTCAAAGAATCAATGAAGTGTTGATTATGAGCGCTGATGATCATTTCATTCAATACTTTCAGTTTTTGAGAGGCCATCAACCCTCACACTGTTTAAAGACTTTGAAATTAGCTCATCTGTTTGTTGTAAAGCTGAATCAACATTTTAAGAATAGAGATGATGACATATTTACTCACAGAGCTTTGTTGGAGGCTTTGACCACTGGCAGCAGCCTCAGCAGAGCCTCCTCTGAAGCAGAGTATTTCTGCAGGTCAAACACATCCAGATCTTCTTCTGATGACAGTAAGATGAAGACCAGAGCTGACCACTGAGCAGGAGACAGTTTATCTGTGGAGAGACTTCCTGATCTCAGGGACTGTTGGATCTCCTCCACTAGAGAACCATCATTCAGTTCATTCAGACAGTGGAACAGATTGATGCTTTTCTCTGCAGACAGATTCTCACTGAGCTTCTTCTTGATGTACTGGACTGTTTCCTGATTGGTCTGTGAGCTACTTCCTGTCTGTGTCAGCAGGCCTCGTAGGAGACTCTGATTGGTCTGCAGTGAAAGACCCAGGAGGAAGCGGAGGAACAAGTCCAGGTGTCCATTTGGACTCTGTAAGGCCTTGTTCACAGCACTCTGGTAGAAGGATTTCTCTGCAGATTCTCCTGTTTCAGACTTCTGGGAGGTTCTTTGTTGTTCTTCCAGCAGATTGAGTCCAGACTTGATGAAGGTCAGATGGACATGAAGAGCAGCCAGAAACTCCTGAACACTCAGATGGATGAAGCAGAACACCTTGTCCTGGTACAGCCCTCTCTCCTCTTTAAAGATCTGTGTGAACACTCCTGAGTACACTGAGGCTGCTCTGATATCGATGCCACACTCTGTCAGGTCTGATTCATAGAAGATCAGGTTTCCTTTCTGCAGCTGATCCAAAGCCAGTTTTCCCAGAGACTCAATCATCTTCCTGCTCTCTGGACTCCAGTGTGGATCTGTCTCAGCTCCTCCATCATACTTGACCTTCTTCACTTTGGCCTGAACCACCAGGAAGTGGATGTACATCTCAGTCAGGGTCTTGGGCAGCTCTCCTCCCTCTCTGGTCTTCAGCTCATCCTCCAGAACTGTAGCAGTGATCCAGCAGAAGACTGGGATGTGGCACATGATGTGGAGGCTTCGTGATGTCTTGATGTGGGAGATGATCCTGCTGGCCTGCTCCTCATCTCCTCATCTCTTCCTGAAGTACTCCTCCTTCTGTGGGTCAGTGAACCCTCTGACCTCTGTCACCCTGCTAACACACTGAGGAGGGATCTGATTGGCTGCTGCAGGTCGTGTGGTTATCCAGAGGTGAGCAGAGGGAAGCAGGTTCCCCCTGATGAGGTTTGTCAGCAGCACATCCACTGAGGTGGACTTTCTAGGGTCAGTCAGGATTGTAGTTTTGTGGAAGTCCAGAGGAAGTCGACACTCATCCAGACCATCAAAGATGAACACAACCTGGAAGTGTTCAAAGCTGCAGATTCCTGCTTCTTTGGTTTCAGTGAAGAAGTGATGAACAAGTTCCACCAAGCTGAACTTTTCCTCTTTCAGCACATTCAGCTCTCTGAAAGTCAATGGAAACATGAACTGGATGTCCTGGTTGGCTTTGTCTTCAGCCCAGTCGAGGGTGTATTTCTGTGTTAGGACTGTTTTCCCAATGCCAGCCACTCCCTTTGTCAGCACTGTTCTGATTGGTTCATCTCTTCCAGGTGAGCCTTTAAAGATGTCTTCTTGTCTGATTGTTGTTTCTGCTCTGTCTGGTTTCCTGGATGCTGTTTCAATCTGTCTGACCTCATGTTCCTCATTGACCTCTGCAGCCCCTCCCTCTGTGATGTAGAGCTCTGTGTAGATCTGATTCAGGAGGGTTGGGTTTCCTGCTTTAGCGATGCCCTCAAACACACACTGGAACTTCTTCTTCAGAGCAGATTTAAGTTCACGTCCACAAACTGCAGCAAACATTTCTGAATGAATAAAGAACATCGGTTAATGTTTTACCAAATAGATGTGACTATTTCATCTCCATAAAGAATGCCTGTTTGAATCCATGCTGTTTAATCTCTTTAAACTTCAGTAAATGTCTCATTCATCCAGCAGCTTCAATCTTTAGAGAAATCCTCTTACTGCTCTGCAGACGCTCAGCCAGCTCCTCCTGCTTCATTCTCCTCAGGAAGTCCACTGTGATCTTCACTAATGCCTCTCTGCTGCTCCTCCTCTGCTCTTCATCCTCCCTCTCTAAGCATTCTGGGTAATCTGGACTCAGGATCTTCTGGATCTTCTTCAGCTCGTCCTTCACAAAAGTGATGATGTTGTCCTCCAGCAGCTGGAACAGAAGACTTTATGAATGAGCCAATCAGACTGAAATCATGGAGCCAAACATCAGATCCATGTTGGACACACTGACAATCCACTGGTCTCCAAAGAGCAGCATGGAGATGACTGTGAGCAGAATAGATGTAACAGTAGTTGTTGTACATGTACAGACCTGAAATATGGAGTCCAGCTGTGTTTGATGCTGCTGGGCAGACTGACCACTGGGACCCTCTGAGCTCTGCTGGTCCACTCTGTGGAGGAACCATCAAGAATGAGTTCAAGCACAGGGTAAAGATGCAGTCAGTGATATTTGGACAGAAACAGTGACTCAGTGACTCCCTGTAGCTGTAAATGTTCTTCATCCAGCTGATCCCACTGAGAACCAACAGCTCAGCTTAGTGTGCTGCTGTGAGTCTCAGAGCTCTGCTGAGCATCAACAACTTCTGAGCCAAAAGCTTCAAAATCTCATGTTGGAAACCTGATGTTTTACAGACAGAACCTCGAGCACTTGATGGAATACCTTTGACATAAAGCTGAATTCCAATCAGGATCATTGGGAGCAAAAGCCCAGTTATGAATGAGGAAAAGCCCAAATGAAGTGCTAACAGGTCCTCTTTAGGATCAACAGCTGGAAATCATTTAGCTCAGGAAGACTCAGCCCTCTGAGATGTGATTAGTTCCTCCCTCAGCTCAACATCCTCAGATCAATGAGATGATTTTAGCTCCCAAACTTCATCATCTGCCCTTCAGGACTCGACTACAGAGCTGCTAACTAGCTCTGATTCAGCTGTTTCCTGATAGTAAACCATGCATGTATGTGAGAGCTTCAAGTCTCAGCTGTTTGTCATGACAGAGGCAGCTACACTACAGAGGTTGAATCCATATGATTACCTGGTTCAGACCCCACAGAGCTGTCTGATGCTCTGGGTGTAGGAACACCTTTTTACCATCAAGGTCACTGCCAGGATCAGACTTCTCCCCTCCTGTGACCAAACCAACCAATCAGGAGATTTCACATCCCTGTATTAAAGCATTACCACTCACAAAGGTTTCATTGGATAAGAGCAACACAAACTGTGACCTGGATCAGACTGTGAGCTGCTACAAAGCCACTGAGGGTCAATAGTTTAAACTGTGAGCCAGGACTCTCAGAGGAGCGTGGCATCTCCTCTTCATCAGCAGTAGGAGTTGGTACTGTACACAATCAGGTCCACAGGTCAGGCTTCCTGCTTTTTACCTAAACTGGGTCAGTCAGCTACAACGTGGCTTCTTCCAATAACAACAATTCATTTGGTTTTCCAGCTCTTCCAGAAGGATCAGCTCCTGGAGCTGCTCTTTAGTCTCCACTTTCTGGGAACTACAGCTGCACCATTATGGCCAAAATGATAACCACCATTATTTTGTTCAGTACTGAGATCAGGATTATTTGCTATAATATACATGATCGGACCAAAACCTAACACACAATTGATTCCACAGGGCGCTGCTTTCACTTTTATAGATACAGTCACTAATTACAGCAGCTGGTCCATGACAGGACCCTGGGGGATCCTCGCCTGGTCCATGACTATAATCAGGACCCCCTTCAATGACGTCCTCAATGCAGCCACAGGTGGTAACGCCCCCAAGGAGTGTGCACGAAAACCGGGCATAATGTCTTGTGTTTCCACCAGGTGGAGCTGCCACAGTGGAAGCTCATTTATTTACTGCCTGCCTTCATGCCTGCGCATCTCGGCGCCATGGCAAGATGGCGCCGAGATGCCTGGCCTGCCGTCTGTCACTGCCTTGCCTGCTTGCACTGGTGCTTCTTTTGACGTGTTTTCTACAAAAATTCAGTGTCAGCGCTCTGTTGGTCTATGATCGCCAAACTCTCTTGGATCTTCGTATTTTGGCCGAAACAAAGTTTTCTTACGGCAACCAAGAAACCGTGCCACCGGTTTTGTCAGAAGTTCCGGAGTTTCTTAGGTGCGCTTTGGGTCCACCTCTCCGGAGGAAACGTTCCCGTTACCGTGGGAGACGTGGTGGGAGGTTGGTGAGGATGAAGGCCTACTTAGCACAATATACTGGGAAAACTGACGGATATTTGTGGTACCCTGTGTATGGAGTGCCTCATAACTGCTTTTCTTTTTGGCGATCTCGGGACCCTGCGTACACCTGGTTGACGCCTGTTGTTGACTTTGAAGAACCGGCCCTGCTGCCACACCCTTACCGCCTGCGGTTTTGCCGTCCTAATCGGCGGGGAGTGGATCTGGGAAATCTGCGGACATTTCGCCAGGATGTCTGCAGTGTTAATGTCCCGACTCCGCCGGTATCCGTGAGGTTTGGCCTGGTGAACGCTAGATCGCTTTCAAATAAAACTTTTATTCTTAAGGATTTCTTCACCTCAAATGGACTGGACTTTCTCTGTGTGACAGAGACTTGGGTGAATGTTGGTGATTTCAGTGTCATATCTGAACTTTTACCACCTGAGTGTGACTATATAAATTGTCCCCGGACGTCAGGCCGTGGAGGTGGAATAGCCACGTTTTATCAGAATATGTATAAATGTAAATCGCTGCTCCCATCGTCACCTGTCTCCAGCTTTGAAGTAAGTTTATTTGAATTGGGTCGTTCTCACCCTGTGATGTGTGTTATTATCTACAGGCCGCCTGGATATAATAAGGACTTTTTAAATGAATTTTCTGGACTGTTGGCAGAAATTTTGCCCAAATATGACCAAGTCCTTATTATTGGTGATTTTAACATACATGTTTGTTGTCCTGATAAACCGTTGGTTAAGGAATTTTAAAATTTGATGACTTCTTTTAATTTTATGCAATGGGTATCTGGGCCCACTCAAGAACGTGGGCATACTCTGGACCTTATTTTATCCTATGGTCTGTCTATTTCTAACTTGTCGTTAAATGATGCTGTTTTTTCAGATCATAAGCCCGTGCTTTTTGACATTGCTGTGCCTTGTGGCCGTATGAAATCTTGTGTTTCTGCACGTAGTCGTTGTGTTGTAAACCAGCTCACTGCTGCCCGTTTTTCTGCCAT